>APFE031649625.1:97741-146074 GCA_000404065.3 Pinus taeda | reverse complement strand
GAATTTAAAAAATATACCAAAACATTTTTACATGTTTATAATATTTTATATAAACATTTTAAATATATAAAAGAGTAAGTTTGCTGATTCGGAGATCGAACCGAACGAATTTAAGAATGAGATATTTTGAAAACTTGTATGCGACGCAACTAGATTCCGTCTTTAGTGGGCTCCTACGCAACTAGATCCGTGTCTAGTGGGGTCCAAGACACGAACGCGTATCTCCGTTGAATCGGGCTGACTTAAACGTTGTTGAGGGCGAGCGTACGCGAGGAGGTAGGAAGTTGTGATGATGTCAAATTGATTTTATACTTGGTTATAAAAACAAATGGCATCAGGTTGTTTGTATTTATTTAAAAAAACAAAATTAAATAGAGTAATGTAATTTAAAGTAGCAAATCGAATGAATGATGAAATCTTTGAATATTGCAATAATGCATTTGTTGTATATAATTTAAAAGTAAAAGAGAAATGATTCTCATAGTTCTGTTTCTAAAAGTAAAATAATATTTGATGATTTTATTAGTTAATAATTATTAACAATATTATGAGTGATTATTTTTATGATTAATATAGAGTGAAAGTATGGTATATTTATTTATTTATATATAAAAAATTAGTATATATATGAGGTGTAGATTAATTAGTTTGTGTGGGTTTAGTTTTTATCAAATAGGTTTTTTATAAAAATTGTTAAATAGTTGTTGCATTATTAGGGTTGAGATGTGTTCCTTTTTATTTTATATTTTTTTGTTTGTTTGTTTGTTAAGATTCAAATTAAGAATAATTATTATAAAGTAAAGTGTATGTAAAAAGATTCAGGGTATTTGGAAAAGGCAGGAGGATGACAGAACACAGGGAGCAGAGAATTATCAGTGGGTAGCAGAGAATGAGGGAAGGATTAGGAGGAATGTTCAGGAGGGGACAGAGGAAGAAAGAGTCAACGGAGAAGGCGAGCCGAGAAAAGGGTAGAGTGAAACAGAGCGCAAAGGAGGTTTGAAGTTGGCCAAGGAAGCCAAAGCAATAGGTAGGATACCCACCCCAGAAGGGGTAAACGCAGAGGTGGCAGAGGTCGTGGCAGACCCAGGCAGGCTGAGAGAGCCGAGAATGTCGTTCAGGCTTCCTTCCAGTGGAAAAAAGGGTGCAGAATAGTGGACCAGTCGGCCAGGGAGGCTGAAAATGTGTATAATAGAGAGGCGAATGAGGATATAAGGAAAATCATCGAGAACATGGAAAAAAGTGTTTTGGAGGAGGCCTCCGACCCAGAGATGTATGACTGGTGCTCTCTCCTCCCGGACCCAGGTAATACCAGAGGCCGCCTCTCCCAGTACAAACAGGCGCTACATATTTTTGGGTTATGAAGTGTTTGCTCGCCAAGGCTATGGATCAAATTACGGAGGAGATGATGGAGATTGCACAAGGGTATCCAAGCCTAAAAGGAGAAATGAGGAGCCTGCATACCGCGCTAATGATTTAAGGCAGGCAATTGGAGGATATCAAATGTACGCTGAAACTGCTATCTAAGGCGCATGGCAAGGAAGAAGTGGAAGTGGAGATTGTGGACGCTGATACGTAGTTTGTAATAGATGTAAAAGTTGCATTTCAGGAGTGTTGATAGATGGTTTAGTGTTCACTGTTTCAGAACTGTTTTGTAATTGTGAGGGTGGATGGTGGAATCATGTGTTTGTATATAATTTCGTGATTTTTTAATAGTAAAGGTCATACCTGAGTTCACAAAAAAAAAAATATTAAATATCTTTTATACTACTATGAGTGAGATGTACTCCCTCTTGTTTCATATGCCAAAAACCCATTCTTTAGACTCATCTTTATATTTACATATAAGAATTGAATTGAGGTGGTAAGGATAATAATCATTCCATGTTATTATTTGAAATCAAATGTGTGTGTGTGTGAAGTGATTTAATTAACACTAATATTTTTAGCAAGCACACCACAATGTTCATTTGTTAAAATGTACAAAACATCATAACATTCATTGAACAAATGTATAAAACATCATAACATATTAATGATTTTAGAGATTTTCATATGTGCATTTTATTAGAAAATGTTACGTAATATACAAATACATAATGGAAACTCATTTCCAATTGAAAACTTGTGCCTAGTTCAAATGTGGCCTAAAGTACAAAATTCATATGATTGAAATGACAAAAAAAGGTAGGCATTATCATTTGCCACCGTTTCCATTGTTATATGCATCTCCAAATGTTTATAAATTATTTTCTCGAATTTCAAATATCGACAAACTTATAAAAGAAAAATTAATGTAGAAAAAAATCACCACATATATGAAAAGTCATGTAGGAGGCTTCTCCACCCACACCTTATCCTTTTTACAGTGCCTCCCTACAAAGGTTGCATGCAATCACTTAATAAATCTTCTATCACCTAATATGAAATCCATATATGCGCAAAACCAACTCCATGAAATTTTAATCTAACCGAGAAAATTTAAGGTGATTTTAGAGATTATCTTTCCTAGATAGGAGGTGAAGTCATAGCTTGAACCTCTTTCTTTGACGCCTAAAGGGCAGATTCTATAGTAGTTTATGTAACAACAATGAATGCAATGATTATAGTTTCAACTTGGTAGGAGTTGTCCAAGAAAATGAACATGTAGGATTTGTGTGCATAACAGTGTCAGATAATGGTATTTAGAAGTGAGTTGGAGGTGTCTAATGATGGAATACTATCAATAACTATAGAAAGAAAGAATTAAACCAATTAGAGGCATTTTCTTAACAAGGAAAACCTCGCTTGATCAACTCGAAGGGATTGCATCACGTCGACCAAACTACTAGAGCTAAACCCTAAGGTTGTCGTGGAGAATATTATAAATACAAGGATTAATATTATAAACCTAAGGGATTATTAATATTAAAAGCCTAAGGGATTAATAAATCCAAAATATTAATATTGTAAACCAAGGCATTAATATTTAAAATCATTGGAACTATGATGATAACCTCAAGGGATTAATAAACCCTAAACCCCAGTGATAATAATATTATAAACCTAAGGGATTATTAATAGCATAACGTAAAGTATTAAAAAGCCCAAGGGACCAATATTATAAACCCACTAGATTAATATTATAAAGTCAAGGGAGTAATAAACCCAAGGAACTATACACCCAATACTATAAATACTAATATTAAACCCACTATAAATACTATAATATACTATATTAATATTGTTAACCCTAGACATCCTAAACTACCCTATGTTAATATTCTTAACTCTTGGGTTTATAATACTATACTTATATTCTTAACCCTTGGGTTTATAAAACAACTACCATAAAGTTAACAATATTATACTATAATATATTATAATAATACTATATTCTAAACTATATTATATCATAAACCAAAGGAATTAATAAACTTAAGGGATTATCCCGGATGCGGGTGGCACGCTGCATAGAGCTAGACACGTGACGGTCACGCGACGCCCTCGGGACGGAAGAACCTGTGTTTAATGCAACCCATTAAATACATATGCAATGGCATTCATTGCCATTCTTACAGCCCGAGCTACCAAGAATTTATGGTAGAAGCTGCCAGAATGCTTAGAAACAGGGATTTAAGTTGGATGAGCCTGTCTGATCGGGCAAAGAACCTCGGCTTGGCTTGGCAAGAGAATGTGGGTTTATGGGCTGTGAAAGTGAGTGTTATGGTGAAGCAGACTCGCTTCAGAGGCAAGGACCAGAGTGAAATCTGGCCCACTCTGTCTCATTTTCTCTCTGGAAGTCGTATCCAGAAAACTCTGTTTCATTGTGGCAAGCTCAAAATGCCAATTAGGGGTCATGCTTCGCCGCGTTGGGGTAGGAAACATGGAGGTAGGGGCGTCCATGGCCCTCGAAGAGTTTCCCCGTTGGTTGTCGCTTCGCCCAGCTCCCCGGGCTATGAGGATTCTGACTCAGACATGGATAATGTGGTGCAGATGGTAACGTTTCATTACATTCGGCGCACCAACAGACCCATTGTTTCAACTATAATCACAGTGGTGTTTACGGAGGAATATTATGCAGAGGGTAAGGGTAAGGGTAAGGCCAATTCTGAGGAGCAGGAGCCAAGCTCCAACAAAACCCCTCAGGTAGGCCGCCAGGAGGATAGCTCCTACCAACCCTCCTCCCAAAGCAAGCCAGAAGAAGATAGCACTGGCATTCAGTCCAAGGAACAGAATGAAGCCCTGAGAGAAATTTGCACCTTAATTGATATGGAAATAACCAGTTCTACGGAAAAGAAGATACCCGAGGAAGAAAAGAAGCCTGAGCGTTTCTTTGGGGGAAGGCTGTATCCCATTCTTCCTCCAGGATTTCGGTGTCTGGAGGACATTCCTTGCGGCATGGAAATTGAATTTGTGTCAGACCCTGTGAGGGAGGAAGCAGAATGGGAAGCCCAGCAGCAAGCTGCCAAGCAAAAGGAAATCGAAGAAAAGGTGGCTGCTGGAACTGGCAAGGAGTAAGGAATTTCTCCTGTGTTTTTTGGTTTTTTGATTCTGGCTCGATGACCTTCGGAGGTCTGCTGGGCCTTGGTTTTGGTTTCGGGCGTTTTTGCACCTACTCTCTTCACGCTCTGCACGCCACCCTCGCTCAGCCTGCTCCTGGTCCTCGGACGTATGTCCTCCGCCACCTTTGCTCTGCCGGCGCCATCTGTTCAGAAGTGGGACGCGTGTCCTCTAATCGGCTTCTCTCTCCCTTCAGGAATCCTGGTTTCATCTTGTCAACTTCTGGTCAGCATATATTTTGTCTTGTCAGCATAAGTTTAAGTTTTAGATATTTACAGGCTGTTTTGTACATTTCAGTAGACTGTCAATGTATTTTGAGTTACAGTAGACTGTCAATGTTATTACCAGTTATGGTATGGATCTCTTGTCAGAGAGCTGGTCATGCGCTCTCAGAGGTTTCGACCTCTTGTACATATTTTTATTTTCTTTTAATATAAATAGTTTAGCCTTTTGCCCAGAAAAAAAAAAATAAATAAACTTAAGGGATTAATATTATAAAACCAAGGAATTAATAAACACAAAGAATTAACATTATAAACCCAACGGATTAATATTTTTTTTTCTCGGTAAAGACTAATTCTATTAACTGAAAATCAAAATAATGTTACAAGGGGGTTGAAGCCTCGGGCAAGAACAACTGAGAGCGTTCAACACAACAAAACTATCCCGAGTAAGGGAGAACTAGTTACAGTGAGCAAGGAACCAAACATAGGAACCAGAATTTAACAAAAAGATCATGAGGAAGAGATGGTATAACCACCTATGAAGAAGATGAGACCATAAATAAGAGACAGAGACACTGGCCAAAACCACAAAAGAGCTATATACTGTCACCCACCAGGAAGAAGAACGAAACCACCAGGCTATAGAGGCAAAACCAGAGCTGCATCCAAAACCACATGAACTTGATCATACAAGCCATCAGAAAAAACCGGGAAGGTTTGAAAGGGCCCAGGTGGCCTCATATCGCCACGTTCTCATTCGGAGGCGCCTCCACCACCAGGCACGCATTGCCATCCCATATTTCATCATTTCCTACCATGTTACCTGTAGCACTACCGCCTGGATGAACCGACGAGGGATGTGTGTCACTGAAATTGCCTTCCCTGACCATCGAGACAAAGGCTCCATGAGAGCAACCACCTGGTGGCTGATTGTCGCTGGGAGCACCCCCCTAGTCATGCAGCTCACCATTCCTTTTCTCTTATCTTTCATCAACCAAAATTTGCTCACTACTCTGGCTGCCCATCTCTTTGAGACCACCCTGAGAAGGCTCAGACGTCAAGTGCACCATAGCTTGAGGAGGAACCTCTTCTTCAGAGAAGATAATAGTAATATTGGCTGTGATAACATGCCTATTAAGATTGCTCTCAAACTTGAAGTGAGTAGTCTAGAAAGCATTGTGTGGAATCACCCTGCGGGAGGGGCTGAGAGGAGGCCAATTCACCGAAGAAGAGGGCAGAGTAGCAGGAGGCAGGGGAATATCCATAGAATGAATAGACTGCAAATGCCCACAGCCACCACGACTTCCCCCAAAGCGACTTCTCATGCGATGGTGTACCATGATGAGGCATTGGAAGGGAAGCATAGCAATACCAGAAGCAATGGTGTGGAAACAATAAAACACAACGGGAAACCACTTCAATCTCAAAGAACAGGCCTAAGAGTGAAAGGAGGGAAGCACAATTCTAACGACAAGAGCAGCCGAGAGCGAACCTCTGTTAGTAGAAACCGTCCTGCCACAAAGACACGCAACCAGAAAAGACTTGAGACAAGAAGGCAGAATGCAAACAATGGGAAGTAGAGCCAAGATCGCCATGATAATATCAGTAAGAGCCTCGCCTTGGATGGAGTGAGCAGTTAATACTGAATTCAGGCCAAATCTCCCTCACTTAAGGTGAACCTGCTTGAGCCAGATGCGCTCATGGATAACCGCGCTGGTCTATAGCTGGCAATACCAGGCACTTCCACCCTTCATTAAAATCATCAATTAACATTTAATTCACCTACTTCTGGGTCCCAATGGATTAATATTATAAACCCCAGGGATTATTAATATTTCAAGTCAAAGGGATTAATATACAAAACCAAGGCACTTATATTAAAAACATGAGCGATTAACGAAAGGGATTAATGGTTAAGAGCAGGTGTTTCCTCCTAAGAGGTCATAGGTTCAAAATTAGAGGGGGGTAGAGTATGTATGCCTTCGTAGACTAAGCAATCAAATCATTGCATGGAGGTGGGTCCCTTGTCCCACAAACAAGGGTGTCTCATACACCAATTTGGTGTGTGGCTTGGTCGTGACCTTAAAATTGGATAATAATAATAATAATAAACCCAAAACATTAATATTATAAAATGAAGGGATTAATATTAAAACCGAAGAGATTATTAATATTGTAAGCCCACAGGATTAATAAATCAAGAGATTAATATTATAAATACAGATATTAATAAACCCAAAGGATTAATATCTTAAAACAAAGGGATTATTAATATTATAAGCCTAAGGGATTAATAATTACAATTTTTTTTTTGTAACCTAGAGGAACCATTAGTTTTCCTCACACATAACTACTAGTAAACCTCTAGGGGGTACGCTATGTCCTCCTTCCCCTAGCCTGGGTCACAATAGGGGAGATTTGAACCTGGCTCTTTCAAGTTTCAACGATTTTACATTTATCAGTTAACTAATTGAGCTTCCCCTAGGACAATAAATCCAAAAGATTAATATTATAAATTATGGCATTAATATTTAAAACCATTGGGATTAATATTATAAACCCAAGGGATCAATAAACCCAAAGTAATAATAATATTATAAACCTAAGCGATTATTAATAGTACAACCCAAGGGATTAATAAACCAAAGGGACCAATATTATAAACGCTTAGAATTAATATTATAAACTCAAGGGAGTAATAAACCCAAGGCATTATTAAACCCAAGGGACTATAAACCCATTACTACAAATACAAATATTTCATCCGTAGACTGTCATGGATATTCCATTAGATAATATTATATTAGAAATATCAGATTCTACACTATTACAGTTTTATTTAATTTATATATATATGTAAAATTAACTGTAAGTAGTGCATGCATCTAAAAATAAATCAAGAATAAAATTAGAGATTGAAAAATAATCTCACACACACATAATACACAAAATATGCTCTTTGGGAAACCCTTTCAGGAGAAAACCCAACTAGAAGGTGAGGCCACTTTGCTGTCTTTCTTTGTCTGGAAATATGGCTACAGATACAAAGAAGTAATGTTTGTGGCTCGTGCGCTGCTACAATGAACATATCCTCTCTGTGTACTTTACCTCATATCTCTCTTGGTTATGTTTACTCAACTATATAACACAATGCTCTCGAAAGAATGGAATGCCTTTTCCTCCTAGTGGCTTGGTCATAATACAACTTGATAGCCTACTAGTGGTTAAGTTTGACTACATCAACTCTTAACTAGAGATATAAAATAGTCTCTTCTAGAGTCTTTTACATCACAAACATGTGGTTAGACCCTTTTCCATGAATAATTGGGGTTGATGCGGCATCCTCCCAAACTATAGGTGTAAAACAGGAAGGTCAACTTCTAAGTGACATAACTTTTGCATATGGACTTCGATTGACGTGATTATTGCGTAGTTAGAAAGCTTTATGCATGTAGAATAGAGTGAAAAGATGTTGCTTTTAAGCAAAAGAAATTTACCCCCAAAAAATGTCGTTTGTTGTGTCGAAACACTCCCACAAGGTTTCAAACATCATTTTGTCAAACTAGGTCTCGCTGGTGAAAATATCCTGTGAGTTGATTCCTCCACTTTTTCCACTCCAAATGCATCAAGATGAATGAAAAAAAACATGATGATCCAATTCGGATCACACCTCCCCATTTTGGGAGGATTTTGGTCCCCAAAATATTTTACTGAATGAGGTGAGGACATTTTTCCTCCACCTTCTCTTTGGTGTACCATTTAATTTTTCCTGGAAGTTTCCCCTTCAACCCAACCTGCCAAAGATCTTATTTCGCTTGTCTTGTAGTTATGGACCTCTTCTACAAAATTGTATCTTTTGTCAACTCTACTTTAGCGTCTAGTGCCAAATCCTGCATAGAAAGTAGGACTCATTCCTCTTCCTAATCTAGCATGGAAGGCTCATAGAGTTTCAAATTATCTACATTTACAACTAAGTAAATATGCATATATAGTGGTAAAGTGATTCGATAGTCATTGTCACCCACCTTTTCCAGTATCGCAAAGGGACCATACCTTAGAGCCTTGATTTTCTTACCAGACCCCTACAGCCTCTCCTTGTTCAACTGTAGCCATACTCTGTCTCCTAGCTTGAACGATTTCTCTGTTCTGTGCCGATCATGCCTGGCCTTATACTTCAGCTACAACTTCTGCAGTGTTTCCTATACCTGTAGATGGATCCACCTAATCTTCTCTATAAATTTTTCATCCCTCAAAGCATCTCCTGTAAGGTCTTCCTTCACTCCTCCTTGCTACCCATATGAAATATCCAAAGGTGAAGGTGGAAAGAATCAAAAAAAAAATTCAAATCGGGACTTTCCTATAGAAGTGTGGACTACTTTGTTATAAGAATGTCGTATGCATACCAGATTTTCATCCTAGGTCTTCAGATGCTTCTGATTGTAACTCGTCAAAAGTTGCACCAAAGTCCTGTTGACTACTTCTGTCTACCCATCCTTTTGTGGATGCAATACAGTAGATCTCTTCAACTTCGTGTCCATATTCTCCCATAATGTACCAGAATGCATTGAGAAATCTTATATCCTTGTTTGAAATGATGCTCCTTGGTATCCCAAAGTGTACTAAAACCTGTCTAAAGAACAATTTTGTTGTTTCTTATCCGTTGATGGTCTTTTTATAGGGCATCAGAACACATATCTTGTTGAACCTATCAACTACCATGAACAGGTAATCATGTCCCTTCTTGGTTTTCAGTAAACCTCCCACAAAGTCAATGGAAATGCTTTCCCAAGGACAAGTAGGTATAGGTAAGGGATGATACAGACCTTGTTTCCTGTTGCTAGGCTTGCTAGAACAATAAAGCATGCATCCTCCTATGAACCTAGCTACGTGTTCTTACATATTGGGTCAATACACATGCCTCTGTAAGTTAGCCACGATCTTCCCTACACCAAAGTTCCCCGCAACCTTGGAGGTGTGAGCATCTCTAATCAACTGCAAATACTCACCTTTAGGAACACATAGCTTATCCAACATAAAGAGTAACCCATCCTAGAGATGGTAGTCAATGGTGTTTTCGCCATCGTGCACATGACTCTTACTCTACAAATGCTAATACACCTCCTTGAAGTCCTCATCTTCTGCATATGCCTCTCTATATGAATCATGGGTGAATGTCTCCATGTGCATAAGAGTTCCCAAAGTTGTAATCTTTGATGTGGGTGGCCTTGAAATCATATCGACCAAATTATTTGTGTTTCCCTTCTTATACTTGATCACCAAATGAAACTGCTGTAAAAACCCCATCCACTTGTAATGCGTAGTCTATTGTACCTTATTCTAGGCCTACAGGTACTGTAACGGTTGGTGATCCATGTGGATTATTGTCTCCTTTCCCATCAAATAGTGCTTCCACTTCTTCACAGCTTGCACCATGGCATAGAGCTCCTTATCATAGGTATGGTAGTTAAGAACTACCCCATGAAATACTTTAGAATGGTAGAAAACGGGCCTCCCTCCTTGCATCAAGACAAATCCCATAGCATACCCACTCGCATCTATCTTGAATTCAAAGGGTCGTTGCAAGTTTGGAAATGCCAGAACTAGTGATTCATTTATCTTTTTTTTTAACTCATCGAAAGTATTCTACTGACCTTTTCTCCACTAGAAACTCTTTCCACTTGTTGTTATGGCGTGGAGGGGTGTTGCTACTGTTGAAAACGAGGTTATGAATTTCCTTTGGTACTGTGTTGCTCCAATGAAACTCCTAACCTTTGTAACATTAGTAGGCACCAACCATTTCATGATGGCCTCCATCTTGGAAGGATCTATCTTCAATTCTCCTCCACCAATCACATATCCCAAATACACCAAGGACTGTTGCACAAACTTACACTTCTTAAGATTTGCTAATAGTTGGTGCTCCTTCAACATTTCCAACACCTGCATCAAATGTGAAATATGCTCCTCCTAGGTAGTACTATATACCAGTATATCATCCAAATAGAAAATAACAATTGAATCTATAAAAGGGCACAATACATCATTCATTAATCTCATAAATGTAGCTAGTGCATTACATAGCCCAAATGGCATAACTAACCACTCATACAAACCTTGTCTGGTTTTGAATGAGGTCATCCATGTATCTTCTTCTTTGACTCGAACTTGGTGATATCCAGACTTCAAGTCCATCTTGGTGAAATATTCTTCTTGCTACAACTGATCTAGCAAATCGCCTATCCTGGGCAAGGGGTATCAGTTCTTGAGCGTGATTTTATTCAACGCCCTGTAATCTATACACATCCGCCAAGACTCATCCTTCTTTGGCACAATGATGATAGCTGACCCACATGGTGATGTACTTGGTCTAATGACACCTTGTTCTAGCAGTTGTTGCAACTATTTCTTCATGTTACTTTCTTCCATAACAGACTGCCTGTACAACCCAACATTTGGCAATGGGGAGTCTGGCAATAACTGGATATCATGCTCCACTTCTCTCTTAGGGGGCATCCCTTTAGGCTCTCATAACATGTCCTTGTATGCCAATAATAGCTCCTTCAATTGTTTTTTTTGTTTCTTAGTACACTCCTCTAGGGATACCTTACCTCTTATTGACTCCTATATAGACTGATTTTCTCTTAAAAATAATAAAACATATGTCTTGCTGGAATTGATCAATTTCTTGGTTTGGTTGGCACTTATGAGTGAAATGTTTAACTTGCCTTTGTGTGCATTTATGATGAATGATTTTCCATCCTTGATGAGTCGATACTAGTTATCTCTCCGCATGAATATTGCATCATGCATGTACATGTATTGACTCCCAAACACAACTCCACATACATAAATGGGAACCACATCCATATCTACTTCATTAATAAAACTAGCACTCATAGCAAATCTAATTTTACATTGTTTTGTTAGCGTCAGATCTGCATCCTTATGTACCCATCCTAGTGGATATGGGTTTGGATGATCACGAACTTCCAACCCCAAATTCTTGTCCAGATCTTCTGCAATGAGATTTGCGTGCAATCCTGAGTCAAACAGAGCATCAATCTTCGTCTTCTTGACCTATATATTTACATGGAAGGGTTTGGACATTTCTTTCTCTTCATGTTGCTGAAGGTATTGCTGAAGGCTACTCAGATTCACCTCCTTCTACACTGATGTACAGATGATCTTCTCATGCACGTCTGAGTAGCTTTCATTTGGTTTCTCGAATTAGTGGCCATGAGATTCTTCTTCTTATTATCCTTCTTCATGTTCTTTGGGTTTAGTTCTAGATACAACTTCCAGGACTTCTCCTCTATATGGCCATCAATATTGCAGTGGTTGCTAGGATCTTTACACTGGTGTGATGTGGTTGTTGTCTCTTTATATGTTCCCCATTTTTTCTTCTTCTTCCCATCCTTAGAAGCATCTTGTTGCTCATTTTGCTTCGATCCACTTAATTGTGCTCTTTTCAAGCCTATGTTCTCCAGGTGTTGTGCCTGTACACAAGCCTCATCCACCGTTTTGGGCTTGAACAACATCACTTGCTCACATAGATGGCAATGTAGACCCCCCAAATACTTGAGGAGTACATCTCGGTTCTTTGGAGAGATATCCAACATTATAGTTATCTTTTTGAATTCTGTGGTGTACTCCTACATGCTATGACCTGACTTTTGCCTAAAGTAATGCCATCGAATCCACTAGTCTTCCACATACCCAATGGGGTAAAACTGTGACTTAATGATGGTTTTGAAATCCTCCCACTTATTCACTAGAGGTTCTCCCTCCAACCTCAGGGTTTCCATGTGGGTCTCCCACTAAGTCAATCTATGGCCCTCAAATTTCAGTTGCATGAATGAGATCTTCTACCCTTCCTCGATATGATGGAGACTAAAATAAACTTACAGTTGTTACAACCCGTGGTTTGACATCAGAGCGTCGATCTTGTTGTGGTATGACTTCATATTGAATTTTTATTCCACTTTAAAGATGGATTGGTTCATAATACTCGAACTAGGTTGATATTTTACGTGTTCTTTGTTCCACTGGTTATCTGTGTCTTCCTAATCTCCTAATCCCCCTTCAAATTTGTCCTATGAATACGAACCTCCTTCCTCTCCAAATATCCCCAAATTATTGCTTTGGGCCACGTTGAGGAGGTTGACATTGCGCTTTATATCCACGACTTGTTCTTCGAGCCATGAAAACCTCACCTTTGCAGGAACATGAGGTTCGTTTATAGATTCGTTGTTCTTGATTAGGGTTTTATGATTTTCGGCCTTGCTGATCTAGATCCCTACAATCTCCAAAAAATACTGAAAGAAACCTACTCTGATACCAAATATCTGTAAATTGTCATGGATATTCGACTAGATAGTTCCTCATAAGATATATGATAATATTATATTAGAAATCTCGGATTCTACACTATTACAGTTTTATTTAATTTCTATATCTATAAAATTAACTTTAATTAGTGCATGCATGTAAAAGTAAACCAATCAGAAAAGTAGAGAATGAAACAATAAGCTCACACACACAATACGTAAGATATGCTCTCTGGGAAACTCTTTCGAGAGAAAACCCAACTTTAAGATGAGGTCATTCGGCTCTTTTTCTTTGTCTGGAAATATCGCCGTAGATACAAATAAGTAATGTTTCTGGCTTATGGGATGCTACAGTGCACAAATCCTCTCTGTGTTCTCTACCTCCTATCTCTCTTGGCTATCTTTTCTCAACTATGTAACAAAATTCTATCGAAATAATATAATTCCTCTTCCTCCTAGTGGCTCGGTTATAACACAGCTCAATAGCCTACTAGTGGTTAAGTTTGACTACATCAACTCTGTAAAATTAATTGTAATTAGTGCATGCATGTAAAATTAAATCAAGCAGAAAAGTAGAGAATGACAAAGTAAGCTCACACATAGATAATACACAAGATATTCTCTCTGGGAAAACCCTTTCGGGAGAAAACCCAGCTGGAAGGTGAGGCCACTTTGCTCTCTTTCTTTGTCTAGAAATATGGTTACAGATACAAAGAAGTAATGTATGTGGTCTGTGGGATGCTATAGTGCATGTATCCTCTCTGTGTGCTCTACCTCCTATCTATCATGGCTATCATTGCTCAACTATGGAACAAAATGCTCTCAAAAGAATGGAATGTCTCTTCCCCCTAGTGGCCTGATTATAACACAAATTGATAGCCTACTGGTGGTTAAGTTTGACTACATCAACTCTTAAATAGAGTTAGAAAATAGATTCTTCTAGAGTGTTTTACATCACAAAAACATGGCTAGCCCCTTTTCCATTAATAATGGGGGTTGACGCGACATTGTCCTGAACTATAGGTGTGAAAATAGGAAGGTCAATTTCTAAGTGGCATAAATTTCGCATACGGGCTTTGATTGACATGATTCTTGTGTCGTTGGAAATATTTTAGTGTGTAGAATATCATGAAAAGGTGCTAGGCTTCATTTGATGCCCCAAAACACTCCTGGAAGGTTTCAGATCCTGTTTCGCAAAACTAGGTCCTGCCAGTAAAAACAGCCCCATGAGTTGATTCCTCCACTTTTTCGACTGCAAATGAATCAAGATGAATGATAAAAAATATAATGATCTAATTTACATCACACCTCCTCATTTAGGGAGCCTTTTTGTCTCCAAAATATTTTACTGAATGAGGTGAGGAAATTTTTCCTCCACCTTCTCTCTAGTGTACCATTTAGCTTTGCCTAGAAGTTGTCCCTTCAACCCAATATGCCAAAGGTCTTGTTGCCCTTTTCTTGTAGTTCTGGATCTCTTCTGTAAAACTATATCTTCTATCAACTTTGTCTAAGTGTCTGGTGCCAAATCCTCCACAGGAAGTAGGACCTTTTTCTCTTCCTGATCTAGCATGGAAGGGTCATAGAGTTTCAAATTATCTACATTTAGAACTGAGTAAATCCACATATATGGTGGTAAACTGAGTCGATAAGAATTATCACCTAACTTGTCCAATATCTCAAAGGGACCATACCATAGAGCCTTGATTTTCTTTACAGGCCCTTGTAACCTCACCTTGTTCAACTATAGCCATGCTTTATCTCCCACCTTGAATGATTTCTCTATTCTGTACTGATCATTCCTGACCTTCTGCTTTACCTGCGACTTCTGCAATGTTTCCTATACATATATATGGATCTACCTAATCTTCTCTATAAATGTTTCAGCCCTCAAAGCATCTATTGTAAGGTCTTCCTTCACTCCTCCTTGTTTCCCATATGCAATATCCAAAGGTGAAGGTGGAAAATATCCAAAACAAGTTTCAAATGGGAACTTTCCTGTAGAAGTGTGGACTGCTATGTTATAAGAATGTTGTATATACAGCATATTTTCATCTGCGGTCTTTGGATGCTTCTGGTTGTAACCCCTGAGAAAGATTCCTGATAATACCCAGGCTAGAAATCAGTCAGGAACTGTCATGTATAAGTTGTCTGACTAATCTTGTAGTGGAAATTTTCCCATGAGGCATCTTGCCATAGGAATCAATTTCATAGTATAATTTTACCAATGGGCATTGGGCTATAAGAATTAGTTTAGGGGTGTGATTAAAGGTTTTACATGGAGGATTATAAAGGATCTTTAACTACTTGTATTCCCTAATATTAATTGATTATGAAATGGCACGATGAGTTCTTGAAATAATTCTTATTTTGACTGTAGATTTTACAAATGTTTGAAAACCTTCCAAATATACATCCATTATATTTTTCCCACTTCGCTCATGGTTGAAACTTCACACAATGTTAATATGACACATAAAAATAATAAACAAATCAAAAAATAGAAGATTGACCATAAGGTAAAATACAATAGAACAATGACCTAATTGAGGATTAGATTTCTTTAACTCAATATCCAACCACATAAAATAGGAAGGGAACTGTGTTTAGATTATGAATCCCGGCCACCATCAGAAAAATAAAAATGTAAGAAGAAAATATGAGATATGATACATGGATCTGGTATCTCAAACAACATACTTACCAAAGAAGTATCTGTGGTGAAATTTTGACCTAGAAATAACAAGAAAATGTCACAAATCCCATGTTTTGTCTATTCTTTGCTCAGTCTAAGACCCGAGCATGTGAGGCCTTCATAAATACTTTCATGGGGGCATTTGAAATCAATAGATGGGCTTATACAAATGGTTATGACAAGGCCTCCACCAACATAAACCATCCCTAAATTTTCTCTATAAAATCTCCAAGAACAGGTGGCACAATGAACCAATCCTCGTATTCTTGAAATTAGAGATAGAGAACTCCATCATCAAGTAGAAAAATCATCATGTATTCATCTGAATGGGGGTGTAAGTTCATTCACCATATGTGGATGAAAGAAATGAGGGTAATAATTTATTCTCAGTCATAGAATGGATTCCTTGTTAAGGATTAGGATAGAATTTGGGTACAACCTAAAACCCTCGGAAAGAACCCAACCACTTTTCTCTAAGCCCCATTACCTCTTCCCCGTATTTTTCATTTTGGTTCCTTTCAAATAGCATAAAATAATGTATCAGAATGGATGCAAGCTCATTATAAAGGTTTCAAATATCTACTGTCTATGTGTATAGAGTTGTACTTGTATGTGGAACGAGAAAAAGTGTTGGATTGTTTTAACCCACCGTGGAAAAATATAATGAACAAGCGCATCAATCCAAACCAGGACCATTTCATCATCAAAAAACCAATCATAACCTTGAAGGAAGTGAATATCGGACCTTATAGGGCACATTTTTCATGTTTAGAACCCTATTCCTAGGATTGTTGGGCTATTTTTTTGCACAACATCTCTGGTAGTGGGTTTGATCCTTTTGCCATCTGGGTTTTTTTTCCATGAGGAGGGACTTCTTGAGCTGTCATGTTTGATAAGCAAGTGATATGCTCTAAGAGCATGCAAACTTCTCCTCCATTTTTGAGTAATCCCTTAATTTTATCCAACCTTTCATCAAACCCATATTGTGTGTGTTGTAAACAGAGTAATCACTTAAGTTTATCAACATTTTATCAAAATCTGTATTGTAATATTTTTATCTTAATAAATAATTTAAGGGAAATAATTTCATCTTAAAAATTGTGTTAAAATACTTTTTTAGTTAGCACTCATATTCAACATCCTGAGACAAAATCAAAGATGAAATTAAAATATTTTTTTAGGTAGCAGTCATATTCAAAATTCTAAGAAGAAATTTTATTATTGAGACAAAATAAATATTTTTCCTTAAAAAATTGTCTAAAATCCACCTTCGTGTATTAATATTATGATGTGGGAAAGTAAACTATAAATTAGCTTTAATAAAGAGGTTATCTTTAAAATCCCCTCTCATGTTTAAATGACAAATTATGAAAGTCATCGATAAACAACCGGATTTATTGTCTAGGATTCTACCCAAGTTGTAGCCATTGTGCCAATATTCCATTCGTGTACCCTAATGAGTAGACTTTCGTCTACATGGAACCTTCAAAACTATCCCAAATGTTGATCAAATATTGGTGGGCAGTTGTGAGGAGCTAGTTGGGAGCTTGTCACCATGTAAGGGCTTGTTCTTCAACATGCACCTCAACTATAAGGATCTACTAAAGATTTTCCAAAGTCAAATGAATTAAAAGAAGGCTTCCAAGCTATGAATTGAAGCATAAAACTTCTGACCATTTAGGGATCTATTAGAATTAGGAACAAAAAGCTTTGTGTCGAGCATAAAATAAAGTTGAGCAATAGGGGTACCTATGGAAATATTGGATTTTGATTGTGTTATAAGGTTTGGTGGAG
The DNA here is from genome assembly GCA_000404065.3 of Pinus taeda. Taxonomy (NCBI): domain Eukaryota; kingdom Viridiplantae; phylum Streptophyta; class Pinopsida; order Pinales; family Pinaceae; genus Pinus; species Pinus taeda. The sequence continues at coordinate 128,498 of APFE031649625.1, read as the reverse complement.
GGTATGCTCTAAGGCTTCTTGTTTAATGGTTATAATTCACTGAAACATAATCAACATATCTTCAAACATTTTGTCCTACAACTCCTATTGTTGTTGGGCATGTTGCCATTGTTGAATAGTCAGGGTTCCCAACAAGAAGCATCATTTCTCCTAAACTTGATCTACCATAAGTTGCACAAATTGGAAATTGTAGAATCTCATAGTTACTGGTGTATTTGTGGGGAAATTTAGCAAAATAAATGACGTGATTATCACTTTCAAAATTAGATGCAGTGATCTATAGAGTGGGGAAATTAGAAAACAAAAGTGAGTGTTCATTCCACTAGTTTTTTGCAACAAAAATAGATTAAAAACTAGTAGAATGGTAAAATGAAATATACAAAATATATGTAGAAATTGGGGGATTTGTCGGGAGCCTTGGAAGAATAAAGGGTGTCAAGATTCATCACGTTTTCAATTAGGAGCAGTGACCCATCAAGTGGGTAATTCAAGAAAATATCCTAACATGGGGGACCATCCCACAAGTTTTTTCCAATAAAACTAAGCTAAAAAAAGTTGAATGATTTGAAAACTAAAAATTCAAAGTATCATAACCAAGAGCCATGAAAATAGAAAAAATAATGGGAACAAACTATAGAAATCAGATCTGAAAGTACACATTAAGCATGTTGAATCAATCTACATTCAACCTAGATGTTCATCACATCAACATGATAATATGGCTACCTATTCAACCCATTAATTACCATGGAAATTATGACATGTAAGTGGGGAGAAGATCCGAGATGGAAGCTAGAGTGTGCACTAGAAACCCAAATGGGATCTTCTCTAAAGTTCCAAGGGGTTTGAACAACAAAAGCAGAAAGGTGCCTACTAAGAAAAGGGGAAAAGAGAAAACTAAGTTATATATTAAAAAAAAGTAATAGTAATTTCAATGTTAAGCTAGAACCATTGCAGACCAGGGAGAATAATTACTTGTGGTAAATGAAGAAAGGTGAATCCATTATTTACTTGAAAGAACAACCAACAAAATACATTGTTAATTATAGCTAGACAATGGATTATGAGGTCTAAAAGTGATTATAATCCAAACCTATGAACTGAATACCTCGAAAAAATTATTAGAGATGAGGTGCCATGTTAAGAAGGGAAACACAACTAATATTTAGTAAACTTGAAAAACTCTCTAGGGCGAGAAAAATCCCCAACCATTTACTACACCTTGCACAAGTTGGTAGACCTATCCAAATGAAAAAAGGTTTGCTACAAAGAAAAGTGAAACCTTGAAATTAACGAAAGAAGTCGAAGGCATGTAACTAATACCTAAGTGGGCGGTGAAGTTAGAGGATTGCGCTAAATGGTCAAGAGGTCAAGACTAGAAAGGATGATTGCTAATGACCCAAAAACTATTCTTTGTTGGGAATGCCCTAGCATTTCTTGTTTCTTTTCCATAGGAAAAATATTGGCAAAGTTAAACCAATTAAGCCAATAGGAAACCCAAAAAAAAAAAATGTATAATAGAACCCAACAGAGGATAGAAACTTTCCTTTGTCTAGCAATCACAATTGTATCTTGGTTTCATACAATCCATCAAAGATTCTAGAAGGCCACGAGAAAATATTTGGGGAAAATAAGGCCAAAGGTCATAAGTCTTTCAATTGACGAGCATGGTGTATATTTTCTGAGTGTGTTCTCCTCCTTTCACTCTGATTCTCATATCCATGCCATTGAAGCAGTGTCATTCCAATAGAAGTATGGGCTCGAATTCCTTGTAACAGAGAATCTTAAATTCTTTGTAACAGAGAATGACCTAATGGGATAGGCATTTATATTTATTAAACCCCAAAACCACTTGTAGTATGTCACAACTACGACTGTCTTCTTATGAATGAAGCACTGAATGTTATCCACTGCAACCATTGTTGAATTCTTACTACCTGATGCTCCTCTCTGTCAGTTTCTCTCTGGTTTCCCTATGAATTTCAACACTCCCATCCCATGTGAAAGATTCTACAAAGGTAGAAAAAAAAGGCAGGCTAAGTAACTTGAGCTTTCGAAACCCTGACCCTAGAAACTATAAATACTCACATCACTAGAGCTCAAGTTATTTCTTAACCTATGTTTAGGGATTGGTCTAAAATGGAATCATAATTATGGCTTCTGGCTTTTGCTGCCATCCAAACCCTCAATTGAAAATGGCATCAGGATTTCGGCTTTTGCTGTCATCGAAAACCTCAATTGATTTGTCTTGGGGAATAAAAGAAATATCAATATGTATCCTCGATGTCAGTTTCCATCGAAACCCTCAATCTATTTTTCATGGAGAATGAAGGAACAGATCAATCCCTTCCCTTTAACAAATTATATTTGAGGGAAAACGTAACACAAAATACCTCTCAATACAACACATGTTTGATATTCTCGTGTTTGGTATTCTTTAGGTGCCAGAGCAACTCGCTGCCTCACTCCCTTCATAACACATCTTTCACTTAGTTTACTCCTTTAGTTTAAGACCCTTTTTTTCTGAGACAATTTAAAATTTAAAAAAAATATATTAATTTTATCTTAAAAAATATATTAAACTACCCCGTGGTATACTAGTAAGTTCACAAAAATATCAATATATAATTAAAATTTTAATGTATTACAATTTTTTTATAGATAATAATATGACAAGTGACGAGTCAAATTGTATGCATATAAAGTTAAAAGAGTCAATGTATAATTCTCAACTTATCTTTGTCTTTACTTTATACGTGTAAATTGTGTGAATTTTAAGTTGGTATATTCAAAGGGGATTTTTTTATAATTTATATGATGCTTATGTAATTTATTTAATATTGATAAGTGTTATTTAAAAATTATATTAACGTAAAAAATTACATTTTAATATTTATTTTAAATAAAATTATTTATTATCCACTTATGTAAAAAGAAAAATTTAAAATTAATTTTTTATGTTATTTTTTAATTATGATATTTTAAAATATACTTTAAAATATAAATAATTATTTTGATCTTTATTTAAGAAATATTAATTTTATTAAAAAAATTACTTTAATATTTATTTTTAATAAAACATTAAATTTAAAGTGGATGATCTCAGGAGGAGTACGAGTTTCTAAGCAAATACGCTTAGGGTTTGACACAAATGGTTTTCAGAGGGGGGAGGAGTAGGGCTCCCTCTAATCGGAATGTGGTAATGAACAAGGGGAAGGGGTTCAAGGCAGGATTTGGGGTCCCAACAGAAGGTGTGTCACAGAATGTCCAAGGTGCAGTTGGATTAGGTGGGACTGGTCAGAAAAGAGATGAGCACTAAAGTACGTCAGGGAATTAAGTAGACTAGTAGCAACAACAAATTCAAAAGGAAATATGGGACTATGTAAGCCAAAAATAATGGTGATCTTGACGAAATTAATAATGGATCTCGAGATACAGGCCTTTAGGGATTGCATGAGATCATATGAAGTCATATGCAAGTTTATGGGTCACTGGCCCACAGAAAAAGATTTGTGTGTTGGATCAAATATCACTGGAAACCAAGAGGGGATATAGAGCTACATCGAGGGTCTAAGGGATTTTTTATGGTAGTCTTTTCCAATATGAAAGATAGAGACTAAATATTTGAGGGTGGTCCCTACTTCTTTGCATCAACAAGTTTATACATGTGACCATGGATGGAAAATTTTATCATAGAGAAGGAGACCTTTACAAGGGTTCCAATTGAATTCTTAAAATCAAGGATGACAACAGGCACACCTACAAAGCGCATTAGGACATTGAACAAGTCCTAGTTCAACATTTCCCAAAAACAGTTGAGTTTCCCCAAGTGCATAAGAGAGAGGATATCTAAATGATTATCATACATATCCATAAGATGATCATGGAGGAAGACAATAAGAATTTGAATAAACTGGTATCCATGGAAGAGGTGGCCCAGGCTTTAAATGAAATACACAATGGTAAAGCCCCTGGAAAAGATGGATTTACTATTTATTTCCCTAAAGCGTGTTGGTAAATAGTTAAAACAGATATATATGAGGAGGTATCTCACTCTCAAGACTCAACAACCATTCTAAAATACTTAAACTCGATGTTTATTTCCCTTATTACAAAGGAACAAAGGGCTATCACTCTAGGGAAATTTAGGCCAATAGCCCTATGCAATGTGCTATAAAAGATAATATCCGAAGTAGAAACAAGCATGATGAAAACAATTCTTCCCTATCTTATCTCAGCATAAAAGTCTAGGTTTTTTGAGGGGAGACAAATCTTGGATAATGTGATTCTTTCGCATGACGTAAGTCACTCGTTGAAGAGAAAGAAAAAGGAAAGTATGATTATTCAACTAGATTTGTCGAAGGTGTATGATAATATTAAATGGGATTATATGAAATTGTTATTAGGGGCGTTTGGATTTGACAAATGATGGATTAGGTGGATTATGGCCTTGGTCTCATCCCTTATTTTTTCAATCCTAGTTAATGGAGCCCCGAGAAAACCTTTCTTCCCATCTCGTGGTACACAACAAGGGGACCCTATATCTCCCTTCTTATTTATCATAATGATGGAAGGTCTAGGGAGGGCGATCACTACTACAAATAGAGAAGGAGGTATAAGGGGCCTTAAGTTGCATGAAGAAGGCTAGGAAACAATTCATCAGTGATTCATCGATGATACCATGCTGCACTGTATTCCCACAGTAAAGGAGGCCCGTTCATTCAAATTCTTCTTGGACACCTTTACCTTTGCCTCGGGAATAGAGATCAACCAGTCTAAGTCCATGGTTTTTTTCTTTAACACTCATATTGTTATCCAGGGGAATTTAACTGCTATCTTAAGGTTCCAAAGAAATTATCTCGCATCAAAGTACCTTAGGGTCCCTCTAATGGTGCAAGCCTGGAAGAAGTCAAATTTGAAAAAAAGTTATCTCAAACCTTGACAACAGGGTTAAACTATGGACCGTAAGAGCCCTGAACTTGGTTGGTCGGTTGGTCCTGACAAAGGAGGTGCTACAAGCTATTCTAGGTTACATGTTATCTATCCTTCCTACTTCTAAGGGAGTGTTGCCAAAGGTCAGGGATATCCAGAGGAACGTATTATGGTGAGGGGTAAAGGAAAAATGAAAATGGGTACTAGTGGCTAGGAATACAACTCGCAAAATCAAAGATGAATGAGGCCTTGGTCTTCAGGATCAAGAGATAACCAATATAGAAAATGGTGAAAAATTATGGCGGAGGAGGTTAAAAGGGGGGTCAACACCATGGGAAAGTTTGTGGAAATCAAAATATGCACCTAATTGCCAAACGGAATACCTAGTCCAACTCTTGGGTTATAGGGGTCAACTATTTGGAATTTGGCATGCAATAACAAAGGTATCATACAACAACATTGTTTCTAGGAAATAAGAAATGGAAAAGAGCCCTTGTTCTGGGATGTTGTGTGGTAGCAACAATCAGGTTACGTAGAGAGAAGGTAATCCAACACATTCACAAACATATTGAGGTGTTGAAAACTATGGAGTTCACCTTGTTTCGTCAATCAATGAATGCATTTGTGGATAGGGTGCCAAATGTAGGGGTCGAAAGTGTCCATTTTCTGACCAACATGGCATGGGAGGATCTTTCTGAGGGTTAGCTAAAGGACAAATGTCGAAGGTTGGCGGAGTGAGATTTCTCCATGTCAGTAAGGCAGGATGATAGAGAAGGGGTGGGCTCGAATTAGGATAGTGACTCACCTAGTGATATGAATGAATAACCCTCATTATGGATATAGAGGTAGTGGTTAGTTGGGAAACAAGAAGGGGTACGTGTTTGTAGTACACAAAAGGGGTTGCAGTTGATGATGGGAAGGAGGGGATTTCCTGTATAATAGATATTCATTCATATCAACTCATTAATAAGGAGAGGATGGTGAGAGGAGTGGGAAGGTACAAAATATTGAGGGGAGGTGTACAGGAGTAGGGCTATGGCAATTATGATTATATTCAAACCACTCGAAGGGGTGAATGAGAGGGAGGATACCCACAAGCTCACATGAATGAACAAAAACATTGTTGGCATGTCAAAGTTACCAAAAATGGAAAGGGAAAGTACTCAAAACTCGGTGAGGGAAGTCATTACTTGGCTGCTACTTCTAAATCGTAGTTGGGGAGCTGGCATTATTGAGATAAGGAAAAACGTTGGAAGTTGGTGTAACTATGAGTGTGTATTAGAAATTTATTTAAGGGAAATTAAGGTATTAGGGAGTACAATGGCTAAGGTTTGCAGTTCAAGGATACCCACAAGCTCACGTGAATGAACAAAAACATTGTTGGCATGTCGAAGTTACCAAAAATGGAAAGGGAAAGTACTCATACGGTGAGGGAAGTCTTTACTTGGCTGTTACTTCTACATCGTAGTTGGAGAGTTGGCATTGTTGAGATAAGGGAAAACGTTGGAAGTTGGCGTAACTATGATTGTGTATTAGAAATTTATTTAAGGGAAATTAAGGTATTAGGGACTACAATGGCTAAGGTTCGCAGTTTTGGAGGTAGGTCGAGGGGTAGACCTTGAGCTAATGCTGAGGTTCCTAAGAGCATCAAACAAACACAGTGGCTTCGATTAATTACCAAGCGATAGTCCTGCAAAAAGGGAAGGAGATAGTGGAAATTTGGGAGAACAAGGTTAGAAGACATCACATGACTATCCCGGATGGAAAAATTGAGGAGGAAGTGAACTGGATCATGGACACCGGGAAATCTAGAGCATGGACGATGGTTTACCACAAGAACATGGATATTTCTTGGCATGTCAACTCTCTGGTGGGGAAGCTGCAAGCAGAGGCAATAGAGGATAGGACTAGAAGAGAGTTTGAAGCACAACTCTAGTTGAAGGCTATAGATTAGCAACTAAGAGGTATTGAAGAGGTTTTAAAGGGTTCGATGAATATAGAAAAGTTATAGGGTGGTAGGATTGGGGATATGAAAAAGACGTTCTTAGTCTACTTGAAGTACATCCACAATATGGATATCTCGCTTGGTGAAGAGCAAGGCGACCCAACTAGTATAAGAAAGTACCAAGTTCGTGAGGTTAGTGTTTCAAATAGTTGTCAATGAGCAACTCCAAAGGCTCCAGTGAAAACCCCAGTGAAAAGGCCAAGAGAGGGGACAACAATGGAAACAACTCCAGTTGAATAGTAATTTAGTGTGGAACCCTACTATTAGTTAATTATCACTCTTTTGTTTAGTTTTGTTTTATGGTTTTATAGGCTATATGGTAGTTATTTTCTAAATTTGAGCTCTGAAGATCCAAGTTGTGTAGTTATTAAGATAGACATGGCCGAAATTTGTAATAGTGCGAAGAGGTATTTTGTTGAATAGTATAAGGGATACCAGAGACAAAAAATTGATGTCATGTCTGAGTAAATGTGTGATTAATACAATATTTTTCTATAGCTGGTCTGGTTTCCAATCAGGTACACCAACTACCATTTTTGTACTCTATGTTTACTTAGTAATATATGGATTCTCTACTGACTTACAAAAGAAAACATTAATTTTATATTAAGTTTATAAAGAAAGATGAATAATTAAAAAATAAACTAAATCCTATTATTTAAATTATACAAAATATTTGGTACAATGCAAAATACATATGACAATGCACGGGCTTACAAGAATGTATGAATGAAACAAATGTTGCTAAAACATACATATGACAATGCATGGATTAAAATAAAGCATGAATGGAAAAAATGTTATGAATGAAAAAAAAACATTATCAACTTCTCATTTTTTCATCAACTTGGTAAATGGATTTTGCACTTTCTTGTGGTTTCCACAAAGGCAAGATTGTATTTTGAGTAGGGAAATACTTTGCAGAAATCTTGGATCTTATTTGTAGGTAGTTTATCTTCCTGACTAGGGGTATCGATAAAAACAATGTCTCCAATTTTTTTTAAAAATCCATTTCATATTGTTCAACTCCCAGTCTAATGGTTTAAAGATAATAAGCCTATCAACGTATATCAACCACATTTTGTTATTGTGGTTGTGCTAGCTTAAAGACAAAACGATAATTTCGTTTTAAATTAATGTCTTAAAACCCCCTTTTCTATAGTAGTGAGCTATTGTGAGTAGGATGATAAGGTTAGGTGTGTAAGTGTCTTTCCTTTGACTCATTAATAGAGGAAATTAGTAGCATCACAGGGACACATACGGAAAAGGTGAGAAGTAGTTGAATGACCTAACCTATAAACTGAGAGATATTGGAAATATTAAAGTGGTGCATTGATAAGCTTGAGGATATTTTGGAGGACATGATTATATCCATGGACATGCTAGTTTATGCACATGAATTTCAAGGTAAGTTTAGATGAATATTGTGGATGATAGGATGTTAGAATGATTTGAGGAGCAGATACGTGAATAGATCACATACTAATTGCATGATGAGGTGCATTTGAAGCCTTAATATAGGCATGCAAAAGAGGAATTTGGATTGAGAACAAATATTATTAAGAGTGAGTCACCATCCAATCAATAACATAAGTGGATTTTGGAGGAGTGTGATGGAAAAATTTGTTCGAATGTGCCTATCCTCATGTATTTGGTAGGGAGGTGTGATAGAGCTCCCAAATCATGGTGGACCAATTTGAGAATGGATAGGCTGACTCATGTAACCATCTCACTTCATATTCATAATACACAAGAACATGGTGGCTTGCAACCACAAAGGTGAGAGTGAGCCTATCTGAGGTGTCTTGAGAGGAAGGTGTTAAGAATGAGTTTTATATATTATAAATTGGGGATTCGTGAGGGTTTAGCCAATGTGGAGAGAAAGAAGTGTGTTTGTATGCTGATTTCAGTTCTTATGAACATTAGTGTGTTGGCATTATGGCTCATGTTGTCTTTGATGACAACCTACCCTAATGTCTATCCTATCTTGATGATTGATACTCTCATAGATTATATGAATTCATGTGCATAGTGCATGTATGATATACTTGATCATAGCAGGATAGTATGGTTGAATGAAGATAATGTTTGCCATTAGACTTATCAGAGAGTTAAAAAACAAATCATGCAAAGTTGAGTAATGTATGTTCATTTTCTGCCACATAAATTTCCTAAACTGTAAGTATTATTACATCAACAGTATATAGCCGAAAAGCCAGATTTCCATAACCATGGTTAGGTGCAACTGTTGCATGGGGAAAAGTAATAACAACATGTGATATGGAATAGGAATCATAATTTTTACCATACAAGGTGCCATTGTCTTAGTAAGTAATAAAAATTGCTATATAAATGGATTTCATATTATAGGACATATGGGTAACCAATAACAACATACATCTAAGGAAAGTTTTGGTGGGATACTACTCATCTCCCTTTTAATTCCTATTTAAATACAATAGTATCATAGGGTGGAAATTTAATTTGATACAACTATATAAAAACAATTGCAATATAGGAACAATGACAAATTTAGAAGAGGTTATGTACTTGTGAGACTATTGTTTTTTTAGAAAAACAAATTTGCACTGATGTGCCTATATGTACAACAACAACTTTTTTTAAAAGGAATTGTTGATTAGACGGCGACATCACACTTAGATTCCTAGTAAGATCTATAAAAATAAAAGGTAGAATTACTGGAAAATGAAAAATTTAAACAAATTAAAACCAGTTAATTTTAAAAACATCATTTAATTCTCAATGTTAATGTGTAATACCATTTGCACATTTTGATATATAATGAAACATGTATTTCTTAATGTTCACAGGTCATAAAAATAATAATAATAATGATAAAATTTGAAATTTAATCAATGAAATATTGTTGTGTAAAAAGAGAAAAGTAATCCTCTAAAACATCAAAGGAATACCTCTCCAATGTGACAAGAATGACTCTAAGTAATGGTGAAAATTAGTTGACTTAGGGTTTGCATAGGTTTTAATATAAGGAAGATGACAGGTAAGTCCCCACTACAAATGGGTGGTTCCCTGTAGAGATTTTGGGATTTTTAGCATGATGAAAAATCATAGGGAGGGGAGTCATGGATGTCCCCTCATCCAACATGGTACATCAAGCATCTAAAACAAGCCTGACCTAGCAATATTTAGGATGTATTCACACTTCCACCATTCCATCACCATCCAGGATATGTACCCAAGGTGCAACTATATTTCATAATGTAACATTTCCCTCAACAATATTTTTCCTAGACATGCCATAATAGGGTGATGACTGAAAAAGCAAAAGAAAAAATTATGTTTAATAAAAGGTGCAACCAAGGGTAATACAAAAGAGTGTGCTTGAATGAGAGAGATGACTTCATTAGACGACAGCTGGGTTTGTAGCCATGATGGGAAATTTCAGAGATAGACCAACCCATACAAAACTCAATTGTGCTACATTTTTATAACAAAAATGTTTAGCCAGGTGGATGGGATTAAAAAAAAATTGAAAAGGAAAACTTGTAGTCATAAATTATAGTTGTATGGATAATTCCAATGGCAAATGAAGGCCATCATATGGTTTATTAATGTTTAAAAGAAAATTAACTGTATATATATCCACAAAGTATAGAAAGTATGGCCATATCCATGGTTGGACTATATTTATTCACTCCATGCCCAGATAGGCCGTATTTGGTAATTATATTGCAACACAATTGGCTCACATAAAAAACCATTCAAAATTCATGTTCTAGATATTTTTGTTAGACTTACAATAGTAACAAAAGCTACAACAACAAATCAAAACATTTTTCATCTTATGGTGGACACTAAAAATAAGGACAAAGAATGTAAACAAAAATAATATGACCACAAATATTCTCAAAAGAAACATGGTCATTTGAACATTATATTCTTAGCAAATTTCTAGTTAAATATTTTGGTAAATATAAAAGCAAATCTAGCAAAAATAATCTATATGTTAAAAAAAGAGATAGAAATGCCATAAATTCCATTTCTCTAGAATGAGAGCTTGAACGATGGCATGTAGGAGGTAAGCTAACATTGATCTCTATGTCACTGTCATGAGATGTTTCTTACTATTATCCTTCTTCCTCCCTAGGTTGCTCTATCCATTTCCCCAGTTTTACAACCCACACTATTGCAGATTCCTCTATAATTTGTGTTACAGTTTTAGCCTCTGGAATTTTATTTGTATCTTCCCCTATTTGTGCTATAGATATTGCTTCCTTTGCCATCACACTCAGTCCCCTTTCTTCCAACTTTGATATAAATAGGGGAATGCATACATGCTCACCCTAAATGTGACCCACATACTCTAATTCACGCATGAAAAGAGGTAACACATTGTACATTTGGACACTTAATACCATCTACGACAACATTTTCTAGAAAAATAAGGGTGATTTTAGCAACCTATGGTGTTTTAAATGGTTCAATAGCTTGAAGTGGTATAAGAAAATAAAGTCATACTTCCCTTTGCCAGTGAATTACTTTTTAATGAAGTATACTATATTGGTCCATGGTAAGGGTAGAGACTTCTTTCAAACCCATTTCTATTCTACCACAACATCTCCCCTTCCTACAAAAATTCATTCTCTAATTCTAGTAGCAACACATTCCTAGAAAAAAAAATGTTGTCCCTCATTAGCAAGGAAAATTTTAGGGCCTAATATTCGCATGCGGGTTAATTTTCCATGCTTTTCCAAAAACAAGATTCACCAATTTCCACTTTTTTCTAAAATGATTCACCCAAATTTTATAGTACACCATTATTTTACACTAAAAATCACCAAAATATTATCTCACTTAATATAAAATCATTGGAAATTTGAATATTTCTACAAAAATATCAACACAAATTTTACAATTTTCATACCAGGGACTAGTAAGACTCGCCAAGGTTTCTAAATCTTGAGATAAACTTCCACCCTTAAAATTTTCCCTACTCATTAGGCAATCCTTTCACTACAGATCTTCATCCACTATAATCAGTAGTTCTCCAACTGAGTCTTATCTTGAATTTCATTAGGAAATTTGGAAAAGGATTGAGATATGTATCTCATTTGCATACTTTCCTTGAGAGACAAACAATTCCCCATTTCTTTGCGATACTTCCAAACCAAGTAGTGCATGAGACCCATGTCCATAATTTCAATTCCCTTGCAAGGTCCTCCTTGCAAGATCTAATCAACTGTTCATCACTAGTCAAAATAAAATCATCAACATATAGGACAATAATAAGAAATTTAACTTCTACCAAGATGTGATATAGTTTTGCATCACTTTTGGTGAAGCCCAAATCGGTGAGATAGATATCAATCCTAGTGTACTAAGCACGAGCAACTTGTTTGAGACCATACAATGCTTGCTTGAGTTTGCACAAATGAGACTCCCGATCAAATGTCTCAAAACCTTCTAGTTTATTTATGCACACCTCCTCCTCAATAAACCCATTGAGAAATGTTTTTTTACATCCATCTAGTGGATCTTCCACCCCATCTGCATAACCAGAGCAAGAATTGATCTAATGGATGAGTACCTTGCTATAGGAGCAAAGGTCTCCTCATAGTAAAATCCCTCAACTTGAGAGTACCCCTTGGGCACAAATATGGCCTTATACTTCTCTATGCTTCCATTTGCTGCCTGATTCACCTTGAATATCCATCTCGAACCCACTATTGATTTATCTGTTGATCTGGGACCACTTCCCAAACACTGTTCTTTACAATGGATTCATATTCATCCATCATTGCATCAACCCATACAAACTTCTCTACTGATTATTTGAATGAGAATGGATAAATCTCTATAAGCTCAGTCATTAGATCCATGTATCTAGTGTACCTCTCAAGTGACCTCCTTTGCCCGTGCAAATCTGAAGGAGCTCCCACAGTCTCTCTTGCATCTTGCACAAGTTTATCAACATCCATGGTTTTTTTTCTTCCTTCTCTGGATGGTTTTGTTTGAGTGAATGTCTCCATTGTCTGCTCCTAAATTTTTGGCTACCCCACAACTTTTGTAGGCTCCTCCTTTGGAGATAAAATCTCATCTTCTAGTGGGATCTAAAGCTCTCTCTCAAGAGAGCCCCACATCACTTTCTCCTCATCAAACTTTACATCCCTTCACACAAATGTCATTCTGAGGGATGGAAAGTACACATGGTAGTGGTGGGTAGTTTTTGTGTAACCAAAAAATACCCCCAATTCCATGCTCAACTCAAGCTTATTCCTTGATTCTTTGGAGTTATGGTAGTAAATAGAGGGTCCAAAAATTCTGAAGTGCGACACGTCCAACTTTCTATCTAAGAAAGCCTCCTTCAGTGTAGTCATGCTAAGAATATGATGAGGACTTCAGTTCTGCAAATATATTGTTGTGTTGTATGCCTCATCCCACAAATGTAGAGGTAGGCCTTGGTCATGCAACTTCACCCTCGCTGCTCCCACAATGCTATGATTCTTTCTCTCAGCCACCCCATTCTGATGTGGTTTGTGGGGTGTTGTCAACTCTCATCGAATGCCTTCTTTCACACATAAATTTTTAAATTCATTTGACATGTACTCACCTCCATTGTCATCCTGAGAGCCTTCACCTTCTTTCTCATTTCTTTCTCAACCAGTGCCTTGAATTCTACGAACTTGGAGAATGTATCATCTTTCTTCCACATGAAGAAGATCTAGGACTTCGGTGAGAAGTCATGAATAAATATAACAAAATATTTGTGTTTGGAAGTGGAGGCTATCGAGAAGGTTCCACAAACATCTAAGTGGATCCTTTATAGAACTAAATGTGCTTTGTTGTCTCAATCATGGAATGTGGATTTTGTGTACTTCCCCAATGTACATCCTTTGCATACATCCTATTGCTCAAATGCTCCTTTAGGGAGGACAATGGTTATTTTTTGTATTATCTTCAAGGTGCCATGATGAAAATGGCCAAGTGTTTTGTGCCAAAGTTCACCGACATCATGGCCTTACACTTTCTCCACCTTAGTGCTTAACGCATCATAGTCTTCTACCTCAAGCTTATATAAGTTCTTCACACGAACCCCAATTTGTTTCACTAGTCTCGTTGCTATGTGTCTCAGGAATTCTTTTCCTTTGCTGCAAATCACATCATAACTATGGTCTTCCAAAACTGCAACCAAGATGATAATTTTCTTTAGGCCTAGAACAAACATGTCATCCTTGAGCCTTAGATGGGAGCCTGACTCCCTTTGAAAGGTGATTGTACAATACCAGTCATGTTGTACCTTCTGTCATCCCCTAGATTTATGTGCATCTGTAGATCTTTCTCCTCCAGGTCACTAAACAAATATCTACACCTTGCCATGTGGAATGATGCACCTAATCCCAACTACAACACAATCCCCATCATTGTGGTGGACATGCATGCGATAAGGATAATGTCAAGCTTGAACTGTGATGCTAAGGATTCACCTTCTCATCCTCCTAAGGACTTCTTTCTTTCCTTTTTGTGTGGACACTTCATGGCATAATGCTCATATTCATGACAATAAATGCATTTAATTTTTGAAAAATATTTCTTCTTTCCCCCTTGGCTAGATTTTAGTTTGGTTTGAGATTCCTTCTCTTTTCCCTTCTTTCCCTTTCTAACCAATGCAAAGTTTTATTCATCCTCACCCTTTGATGAGGTGCCATCTCTTGTATTATGCCGTATTTCCTCCTATTCCAAATCATGCCATAAGCATTCCCAATTCGGAAGTTTCTCCCTCCCGTTCGCTGAATATTGATAGTTATGCCAACTCTTGGGAAGGACCAAAAGGTCTAGGCTTACCATGTCATCCTATGAATCAGTAGCACCAACTCCTGAAAGTTCATCATGAACTTGTGTGAACCTGCTCAGATACTGTGGGATATTTTCCTTCTTCTGCATCTTGATATTTCAAATTTTATCCTTGAGCATCATCTTCCCGTGGTCACTACTATTTTGGAATAGATCTATCAATGCCTACCACATTACATAAGGATTTTCTCTCCCTTGGAGATTGGTGACAATGTGGCCTAGTACTTCCTCCAATAGTCTCGTACTCCCTCCAATATTATTCCCCTCGAATTGGCTACATATTTATTCCACTCAGCAAGGTTTTGGGCATCAGATTTCATTGGTTTTGTGATATCTCTCTTGATGTATTCTAGCAATCCATTGTCATTGAATACCTCCTCCATGCAATCCTTCCATGCAATGAAACTAGAGCTTCCGTCCAAGGCATACTCTATCCTTAGCCCATTGAAGTTCATCTTCTCATCTCTGAAGAGATCCTGCTACACTGAACTACAAATTTGAACCTCTAGAGAAAAAACTTTGAAATTTGTGCTCCAATGTGAATCCTACTATGGTACCACATAGAAATTATGGTGCAGATTTGCAACTGCTCATGAAATTTTAATCAAAATGACAAGACACAAACCTATTCTACTTCTTTGCAGAATTTAATTCACAATTAAGAACAAAAATTTTAGACATGCAATAATAAATAACACACATGCACAAAATATTTCTCCTAGGGAAAAAAATCTGCTAAGAAACCTAATGCCTGCTTGCACTAATCTGATGAATAAATATGTATTACAATTCCTTTTCTCAACTGAACATAATCTCCAAGAGAGTAACCTATGTCTCTGCTCACTAAGAAGCTTTGACCCAGACTTGGTCAATTTCTTCCTCTGCTTGAGCCCCTATTTTCTTGCGCAATTCCTTGAGAAATCAGGACCATATTATTTAGGAATTTTTCTAAAATAGATTACATAATTCACAAGGTTGATCATCTGACTGCATGCAACACTTGTGCACTCAAAACTAGTCTACAATTGATGTTACACTACCTTGGAATCTCCACCATAGATGGGTAACTCGAATTCTTTACATGGAATAGCTATTTTGAGCTGATTGATCAGTTAACTAGATGAACACTGAGTTTTAATAAAGTCCCACTGCATAACTAAGCTTCCATTAGTTACTCCAATAGTTAGAACTAGTTTAATTGAAATCCGCTTGAGATGAATGTCTTTGATCGCTACAAATTAACAATCACACATTCTTAACTCAACTCTATCTCCTCCAACTCGAACTTACTAGGTAAATTGGGTGACACAAGTCATGTCACACAAGTTAACTACATCTAAGTCGTTCATTGATGTGGAAATTCAAATGTTATCTATTTAGTGAAGTCAAAATCAAATTAAAAATTTCTTGCTACATTTTTCAAAAATCTTTTAGGTGAATCTAACCCGTGTTGTCGATGAAAGTCAAGAGTTCCAACACAACAATGTGTTGATAACAGCTACCAACGGATAGAAGTAGCATTCAAAATAAATAAAATAGTCAAAAAACACATATTAGAACACAATCTATGGAGACCTTGAAAAATACTCCAATTATGTTACTACCTTTCCATGTTTAGCAGAAGTGCCTCCATCGCTCCTCTCACAAGCACACCTCTATTTCGACATCCATCACCCTAAATCCCATAAGTTGTTGTAGGCCTCCATCGCCTCACTTCCTAAAGAACGCATCAACAACATAAAGACGGAACCCTAATCTTTTACCTTTACCTTTTTTGCTAGCACCTCATATTGAAAATTTTAAGACAAAAGTTTTCTTTTGTATTTAAATTTTGTTTGAAAACCCCCTCTGCATAGTAGTGTTGAACGCAACAATATAGAATTTGTTTCTAATAATATTAGCAGAGACCGAGGAGACAAAAGAGAAATTGATGTCCAAGAAAAATTGTGAGGAAAAGTTGTTGTGTTCTTCAAAGTCGGCTACTCCCACAAAATGAAAATCTCAACAAATTGTTGTCTTTATATGAGATAACCTAAATGGTAAGTGAAATAGCAGCCTCGGTATAGGCGCGGGACAATAGTAGCTTGCAAGATGGCAGAGTTAGGGCGCATTGTTAGAGCCAATTTTGTAGTTGTTAGATAATATTGTCATAAATTGATATGTTTTTGTCTTAATTGTTAATTGTCTTAAATAGGTTTTGTCTTAAGTGGTCATTGTCTTAAATATAAATTTTTGTCTAAAAATATTTTTGTCTCAAACTACTTTTGTCTTAAAATAATTTTTTCTTAAATGTTTTTGTTTTAAATATAAGTTGTCTTAAAATATTTTTATCTCAAACAGTTTTTGTCTTAAATATAAAGTTTTGTATTAAATTGTTTTTGTCTTAAATATAAAGTTTTGCCATAAAATATTATTGTTGTAAATTTAAAATTTTGTCTTAAACCGTTTTTGTCTTAAAT
Source organism: Pinus taeda (assembly GCA_000404065.3). Taxonomy (NCBI): domain Eukaryota; kingdom Viridiplantae; phylum Streptophyta; class Pinopsida; order Pinales; family Pinaceae; genus Pinus; species Pinus taeda. The sequence goes on along the minus strand of APFE031649625.1, from coordinate 111,269 downwards.
TTTATATTTAAGGCAATTCAACTGATATTAAATTTAATGTAAAAATAACTAAAATAAAAAGTGAATTTTAAGACAAAATATTTCTTTTGTTTAAAAAAATGTCTTCAAAGTGCAGTGTAGTAGTCACATGAATAACAAACTTTTATTCATCTTATTCATAACAAACTTTTATTCATTTCAAGTAGATGATTGTATTAAATAGAATTTTTTTATTTAAAAAAGTTACATCAAAATATGCATAAGCCTTCATCCTAATAGTCCATCATAATGGGAAACCCATTAAAAAACAAAAATTGGGATCATAAAGCAAAAAAAGACCGCTCTGGAAAATACACATGAGCAAATTGTCGAGTCTACCTGTAATGCTAATTCCTATATATATAATCTATCTCTATATGTTCACTATATGTCTATAGAGTAGATACCAGAGACAAGGAAATTTAGAAGACATTTCCATGATGATATACATAATCAAAAACATATAATAAGTGTGTCTGCAATGATAAAAATATAAGAAAAACTACAAGATCCTGAGTAAAAAAAAAAAACTGATAGAGTGGATATATGCCATAATATAAACTTTCACATATATCGGTGAAGGTTGATGTAAATATTTATGAACCAACCTCTCTAAATGTTCTTTGACCTACCATATTCCACAAGTTCATTGAATACCTTCTTTAAATAGGAAGGTTGCCTCTAAATTTCGTTCCCTACATACATGGCAGCAAGAAATAAGTCAAAATTCTATTTTAACTGATTAATTTCTTCAAGAATGGGAAGCAAAATATGGTTGTAATGTTTTTGAACCATATTGAACTAGTTTATGATAATTAAAAAATTTCCAAACACTGGAAGATAATGATAATATTTTTTTAAAACCTAACATAAAAGAAATTTTAGGGAGAGAAGCTCTGTAAAATTGTTAACCCCTTGCCCAGTTTGATTTTTTATTTCATGAAATGATGATTGCTGAGATGAATAATTAATCCTCCACCGCAAACACCTTCTTCATTTGAGACCCCATCAAAATAAGACCAAGGGATTTGGCAATCAATTTCTTCTTCAACAATAGATAACAACAATTTCGATGCAATGAAGGTTGGTAATGAAGAGATCCCTGAAAATAGCTTTATTCTTAACGAGCAGGTAAACAAACAATGGTTTTCATCAATTGCCGCATCCCACCAAATCTTAAAAGCATTCCCAAAATCATTCTCTGTTTAATCCCAATTGCAGCAGAGAAGGAATTTTACTTTCTCAAAGATACTTAGAATGAAAGGGCATATAGGAAACATGTCTGAGACAAATTCCTCCGCATGCTTATACAAAATAAACCAACACAATAGAAATTAACTTTTCATCCTTTATCTATCTTTTCTTTTAAGGAAATATATTGCTTTTATTAATTTTTAGTACCAAAATGACTTTGCGAGGAACAATTTTTCGAGCTTATTAGTCATATTAATTGGATGGAAATAATCACTTTCCCACATAAATTTTCTCGAGTTTAATTCGTCCATTTTAAACTATGATTCGAAAATTAGGGATATAATTTCCCACGTAAAGACAAGAATCTACTCTGCTTTTCAGCAGAAACCAAAATTGATCGATGAAAACAATAAGCAGAAAAGGAAGAATTTCAATTGCACATAACACAATATTTTCCTAGGGAAAGTAAATTTTGAAAACCCAGAATATCTATATTGAATTAACCAGAAGATCTAGGAAGAAAATACAATGCTTGTTCGCCCCGAAAAATTTCTGCACTAGTACAATCTATTTCTCTACTTCCTAGGTTGACTTTGGCCCATACTTAGCTAATTTACTATCCTTCCAATGCCCTACTTCCTTGCACAATCCGTAAGGGAATTAGACTCTATTTAATGTGGAAATCCCCTCTCCATAACTATGCAATCCAAACATAGGTCCTCAACTGATTGCATGCACCATCTGTACAACTCGAAAATTATACAACTGCTAGTACACTGTCCATGAACTCTAATGTCAACTAGGCCTTCATGTAAAATGACATGCATGAGTTATTTATGAGTGGATGTTCAATTAACTGGTGTGGTACTAGCGATGCACTGGTGCACTACTCCACTACTAGACCTCTACTGGTTCCTCCAATAGGTAGAACTAGTTTAACTTACTATAATTCAGTTAGACTGAGGTATCTAACTACAACTCAAAGAACTCAACTTGGGCCCCTAAAATTTAGGGATCACTCTACACGACTCTAGATAGACTTCTAAATCGAATTTCCCAAGTCAATTAAGTCAATTTAACTTAATTAACTATTACAAGTTGTTATGAGAATATGATTTCGATTTAATTCACAATTTAATTCAAGGACAAATTAAATTGGAATTTCTACATGCTATTTTAAACTTTTCTTATTACACTTTTCAACATACTTCAAAGTTGATAGATAAGAATAGAGGGATAGGAAAAGAGATAGATCTAAAGGGTAGAGAGTTAGAAGGAGGGAGAGATAGAGAATTGCAGGGTGGAGAATGAGAGAGAAGGAGGGAGGGCGGATAGGGAGAAGAAGGGAGGGAGATATAGATAGATCTAGAGCATGGCTATAGAAGGGAGGAGAGTGAGGATAAGAGAGAGTGAGAGGGAATAAGAGAGATATATAGATAGAGTGAGGCATAGATAGATAATGAGATAGAAGTAGAGGAGGGATAGAGAGATATGAGGGGGAATAGAGAGTAATACTAAGAGGGGAAAATGAGGAAGATTAAGAGATAAGAGTGAGAAGAGAGAGAGATATTGGGTGGCAGATTTAGAGAGATATAAGCAAAGAGGGAGGAAAAAGAGATATACAAGGAGTAAGAGAAAAAAATACAAAGTAGCAGAGGAAGAGAGAGGAGGATAAAGGGAGAGAGATAGTCGTGGAATCGGGAAGAGAGGGGAAGGATAGAGGGAGGGAGATAGAGATAGAGATATATGAGAGAGAGAGGGAAGAAGAAATTAAGAGATAGAGACAAACATAGATATGGATATAAAGAGACAATTGGGGGATGAGGAAAGATAAAAAGAAAGAGAGAGGGAGGGAAAAGAGAGAGGAGGAGGGAAGAGAGATAAAGATGGAGCCAAAGAGGGAAGATAGTGGGTAGAGGTGATGGATAAGGAGATTTGGGGGGTGAGAAAGAGAAGGAGAGAAGGAGAGATATCAATATGGAACTAGATGGGAGAGAGAGGGAGAGAAGGAGCGAATAAGATAGAGAAATAAATAGGGAAGAAGAGAGATAAATATATAGGAACACACACACACACACACAAAAGTGATGTGGGGATGGTTGAGGAGGGAGAGATAGGGAAGAAGAGGGCAACAAATAGAGAGAGAGAGAGAGAGAGATAAGGGAGGGAGGGGGATAGATAGTGATGGAGCAATGTGGAGAGAGAGAAGGAGAGATGGAGGAAGATAAATATAGGGAGGGACGGACAAAGAAATAGTGTGGGGGGGTCTACTATACATGGTCAAGCTCATGATAAATCATGTAGCCCAACTAGAGTGTTTGTTTCACTCATATATCCTTACTCTAAAACCAATCAGAGTGCCATAGGTAGTATTTATGTCTCAGTGAATGATCATGTTACAAATAGTGGACCTTCCTCACTAGTTGTAGGTACGCCTCATGCATTTTTAAATCCTTTTTAAACTTTATGTGTTTATGTCTTGAAATTGTCTTTAATTTTTAAATCATTTTCAATTGATATGTTTGAACTTAATGTATATGTTATTATGCTTCAAGTTTGTTATATTCATATATGTTAAATTTTGTTTGTGAATTGCAGACCCTCAGCATGGAAAATACAAAGATCACAGTGTAGCATCAATCCCTTTGTGGGATGATGTTACAGCCAGTATCACACTAGAGGATGTTAGGGCCCGGGATACATGGATCACATGAGAGATCAGTAAAATCGCTGCTAGTTCGCCTATCAGGCGTAGTTTGTATTTAATGTTGGAGAGTGTCAAAAGATTGATCGATACATACCAGAGGGCAAGCTCACACAACCACCTCCTACATTCCATACATAGGATTAGGAGGCAAGAGATTAGAGGCCCCCATACTTGGGATGTGGTGAAAGATGCCACCAAGAACATTGATGTTCATGGGGAGTTGTTCAATATCCCTTTTGAGCACCATGATAAACATTAAGATGTGATTCCACTCAAATATTTTAAGAATGTTGATGCAAACCCTTTTATTCGTTATCAATTCATCAAAGCTTGGGGTCAGTTCCCCCACCATGACTAGGTCACCCTTTACTTTGAGAAACATATATATGCAAAGTTCGTGCTACATGTGAGGCCATATTACACAAACATTGGATATGAGTATTATGGACTCAACTTGGGACATACTTGTGATCGTGGCGAGGCACATAGGGACCTTGGGCATGTACCACCACCTCCAAGATTGTCACCACTACTGTCTCATAGCATTGTATTAATGATGGAGCTAGAGAAGTCATCATTTCTCAGCGTTGAGACCAGGCATACCATTCTGGATATCATGTTAATGAAATTTGCCAATGCACATGTCGCATTATGTGGAGAGATGAGTAGACCACCATCGTTGCCTCGTGACCCATTAGTTCCATTATATGATGATTCATATCTTGCAACTCTACCCATTAACCAAATTTTGTCATATGCATGTATGTGTCGTGATGTTATCTGTTACACTTGGAGGGTGCTTAACCCATGTAACATAGACCAAGTACATATATACAAAAAAATTTACTCTTATCATCAAATTATACATTAATGATATTAATTTAGTTCATATTATATTGCATTTATATTAATAAGTTCATGATAACATCTACACACAACCCAACTACATGGATGCGATTCTGAGGTCATATGAGGGGGAAGTTGATTAGCCAAAGTAGCCTCCACCAATGCATGTTTCCATGGATTATGTTCCACTTCATAACACTCATGTGGAGGAGAGTCACTATGTACAACCACATGGACTAGTAGTTGTGGTAAACTTTTTTATTCATAAGATTTCAACATTTTTTTTTAAGTTACATGCATGCTAATTAATTTGAAGGCTAATTATAATTTATCTTTTCCATTGTACACATAGGCCCATATATAGAGTGTTGTCAATGTCACAATTATGTGGACTAGTGAGTGGAATGTTGGGTATATAGGCATTGATGATGTGGGTCGACTGATCGTAGGCCCCAATATTGAAGCCACGGGTAGAGGAGCACCAAAACCAGATTGATCATATGTCCATCCTACCTAAGTTTCATTTGGGCTCAAGTGAGGTTACTATATTCATATATGTAATTAAATGTGGTTCAAAATCATTTATTTTCAGATTGTTTATTTTTTATAAATAATGATCTAATTAATTTGAGTTTGAATGTGTTATATTGTAGTACTAGATTATGGACTATTACGTTGTGCAACAGAACACACAGGGGTTTTTGTGGTACTTAGAGTGGATAGTTTGTATGTTTCCAAACCCATTTCATAGGGCTTATTCACATGTGATGCAAACATCGTATATTTTCATACATGGACAATTTATGGATGTACATGAACATTATTTCAGTAATCTAATTTGTATATATTTTCATATGGATGGTTTATTGATACATATTTTATGGATGTTTATTAATATTCTTTATGGATATTCATGAAATTTCAATTTATAGATCTATTAATTATTTTTCTAGTCTTGAATTTTATTTTATATAATATAACTTTTATTAAAAAATATAACAATTTTGATTTCTAGTTTCATAGAGTAAGAAAATAACTACAATCTTACTATAATGCAAGTCACTTTGATACTTAAAATGAACTAAATATATCATGGTTGAATTAAATTTTTTGAAAATTATAAGATTGAAATAAGTTTTAAATTCAATTTTAAATGATCTATGTTAAACCACTAAGTCATATATGTATTATAATTTAATATACCAAAAAATAATTAATGATATATGTTTCTAGATTCCAGACATCAGTGGTTTATATCTTTTGACTTAGTTTCTAGAGAACCCACAGCAAAAACCATTTTCGTCAATGTTTCAAATCCCAACAGGGATCCATCATCAAGACTTCTTGAATGTTGATAGTAGAAGACCTAAATAAGAGATTTAAGTAGTTATGAGGTGAGTTGCTTTAAGGATGAGAAGGTTGTCTGTTTAATAATATTTATTATTATCCTCATTTTTAAGTTTTTTATTGTAATTTTGAATAATTTTATTGAAGAGTTAATTTAATAATTGAAAAATATTAAAACTATTATTATGAAATCTAATTATTAATGGAATACTAATTAATCCTTAATCTTAATCAAATACTAACCCTTAATCTTAATCTTAATATAACTAAATCTTAATATAGATTAATAATGATAGTCTTAATAATTAGTATTAATAATTAAAAATAGTAATCATTATTATAACTATTTACTACTCAATGTTAATTTTTATTAATAGTTTAATTAATTAATAGATCTTGTAATTAAGTACTAGTTATTTTATAAATAATAATCGTTTAATAATAATAATAATAAATTATTATTATTATTATTTTATAAAATATCAGATGATTTGATTAATCATTAGAAAATCTTTTCATGTTGTTTTTTTAAGGTGAAACTCATTTTAACAAATTAAAATTAAATTTTTTTTTATCTTTTAAGTGTTTTTTTATAAAACTTTTTTATGTTCTTTAAATTTTTATTTTGATATTAATCATAGTTAGTTAAATGATAATAATAAGATATTAATTAATAATAATAATTAATAATTAATAATAACAATTCACAATAATAATAATGATAATAGAGTAAATAATTTATTTATCATAAAATTATATTGTAAAAATGTTATAATAAATACTAATTATTATTATTATTATCATAATCAATAGTATTGAAAATTATTATTAAGAGTAACAATGATAGTAATAATATTAATTATTAGAATATGAGAGGAAGATATCTACCTACTAAGCGTTATACTTAAGATGTATTGGAGGTCTTAATTTCTCTGATTAAGGGAAGCCAACTTCCACTAACCTCAATACCATTATCCCTATTGAAATTATGTGGGTGTTTCATAATTTCAAGAGCCTCTATATCTTTCGCCTATGATGTTGTTCTTCCCTTGCGACAATTGAAGCATTTTCCAAATAAACATGGTGCTTAGTTTTTGAGGAATGTTCTTCCAGGGCCGAAGTATGAGACCTTTCATTCCTAATATCAGCTCCATGTTCCTTCAGTCTTGTCTGCAAGGAGCAACCTGTTTCACCAATGTAACTTTTTCCACAGGAACAATTTATTTTATGGACTCCCTTAAGTTGATGTCTATCAATATTATCTTTGACAGACCTCATACCTTGCCTAATAGTTCCGGGTGCTAAGAAATGTGTGATTATGTCTCTCTTTCTTAGGATTTTAGCAATCTCATATGTCACTCCTTGAATATAAGGTAAAAATACCCTACCACAGTGAGTTTGGTCTTGAGCCTTAGGTTTCTGAGATAACACCCTTTTTTCAGCCCTCTCTATAGCTATTTTAATTTCTTTTACTTTGTAGCCTATACCCTTAAAAGCGAGAACTAAATGTTTCTTCTCTTCATCTAGGTGTTGAGAGTCAGAAATTCAAAGGGCTCTGATAGCTAAAGTGTTTAGAACACCAAACTTCTGGGATGGGTGATGGTGGGAATCAACATGGAGGTAGCTTTCTATGTGAGTTGTCTTCCTGAAAACCTTATGCCCTAAAGAGCCATCCAACTTCCTCATGATGACTACGTCTAAAAATGGGATGCTCATGTTTTCTTCTAGCTCCATAGTAAATTTTATTTCTGGAGAGATGGAGTTAAGGTGAATAAAAAACTTGTCATGTTCTGTTTTACCATGAGTCCATTTTATATTGGTATCATCGACGAATCACTTCCACCAAGAAGGCTTCAAAGGGTATGATTCAAGGGTTTTCTTTTCAAAGTATTCCATGTATAAGTTGACCACAATTGACGAAAGGGGTGATCCCATTGCTACCCCAGATGTCTGCTCATAATGTCTGCTTCTTCCATTAAGTTCATAAGTGTTGGCTCTTAGGTTTACGTTGTCACCGTCACTGCCTCTTATTACCTTACTGTTCTTATCCTGCTCACTGATATATGTTTCTATAATTTTATTAACTTTTCTAAATTTTCTTAGCTATCTCAAATTTCAATTAAAAACACAAATAAAATTGAAATAATTTTTATTTACAGTGCTTTAACAAACACCTAGCTTCCTTTGCTAGATTCCATAAAGGAAAATTCATGCAATAATTCATGCATTTTACAGTATTTTACTCGCCCATGACTACCAATAAGTGAACCTTGCACCAAGCATCGACCAAGAAGTTGGTCTATATACGAGGGTGCTACCTCATATGTTGCTTCTCGTGCCTCTTTGCTGGAAGTAGAAATGAATCCTTCTACGATCCACACATGCTAGGTGTTCTGATTTTATTTCAGAATTTGGTGGAAAGGCAGAAAAGTAAACAAAACAAGGCTTGAGAGGACCAGGCAATGCATCGTAACTTAACCTGAGAGAGGGCATCACATTCTCGGTTATGGCCTCTGCTTCATTTAGACGATCCAAGGTCAATTCCCATTCATTAGAAATTCTTCTAAAGCTTGCCATTGATGCTCCTATTGTCTTGATCACCAATGAAAGTGCCGAACATTTTTGTACAATGCCCTGGGCAATGTTGTTTACATGAGTAGGACGCTTATTGTAACAACCTGCAGCTCCGGCTTGAAGTGCGACGGTTGGAAATGCGTCCTCTCTTCGAGTATGCGATGGATAATGTGCATAAGGATAGGAGACAAGCGTGTTTATATGGCGTAGAGTGTGTATTAACACATATGGAGGCCGACTTGATGATTAAGGGGCTTTTGTGATGGAGCAAGGGCATGGGAGAGGTCGACTGGGCAAGCCATGACCTCCCCTTCAATGCGTGTATATTGTAGAGTGTTGGCTCTCATTTGACAACAACTCACTCGCTCTAACACCTTCGCTCAACAAGGTAGTGCGCAGTTTTAGTGCGCAAGTCTAAGGGAAGGCGCAGATTTAATATGCGCCCATTCTTGGGCAGGTGTGCACGGTGAAGCGCGGATTTGGGTGAAGGTGCGAGCAGGAGGGCTCGGTGGTTGGGTGAAGGTGTGCACAAGTGTGTGGCGCTCGGACGGACAGTTGTGGTGCCTGGTTTGTGCAAAGGTTTGTGCGACGACTTGGCACAGGTGTCTGGGTGACTCGAGTGAGCGCCCGCCCGTCGTGCAAGTGTGCACGGTGACTTGGTGAAATGTCGAGATTGTAAACGGAGGTGTGTCTCGGGTGGAGGCGCCCGCTGTGGCGACTTGAAGGGGCGCCCGAGTTGGGCAAACAACACGATCATGCGACAAGGTGAACGAAGCGTTGGTGAGTCGTGCGGCGACCGTGCGGAGGTGGCGACCGTGCGGAGGTGCCGATGAGCTAGGCAACTGAGTTTTGCCTTGGATTATAAAATTGACTAAGTATGAAACTTGGGCTTTCCAGGTATACTTGTACATTGTAAAATGTTGTATGATATATTGTTGGGCAGACTCATTGTTCAGGGAATTGCCCCTCCCTTTATACTGTGCAATTGTGTTCATAATTTATAATTGTTGTTGATAATGAATGTGTATGGATGTTCATTGGTATAAAGGATAAAGAATAATACTCGGTTGAGAATTACAAACTAAGTAAGAATAAGTGGTTAGGCGTAGTCCACAAACATAAATATTGATGAAAAAAAAATGTTCGATAGTGTCGTACATTGGCCTGGGCCTAACACTTACCCTCAATGGGCGGAGGATTCCACTGCACATTGTTTGGGAAATGAGCGTGAATACGAAACAACTTCGAGTTGTTATCGTCTGACAAAAAAGTCATATGGTTGGTGTGCACAGGATCAGCCCCCATACTCTGTGCAAGTGTCTTATCTCGCGTGGTCACCACAACCTTATCTTTATTTTTATTGTCATGGTCCAACTGCAACCCAATGTGTGCACACATTTCTATCCCACACGTCATCTAGAACAAATAAATAACTTTCTTTTGCCAGATATTTATTGTTTTCTTCTAAATGTTTATTAATTCTTTCCCTAAGGTCCTCCTCGCTTAGTTCTGACAACTTTTGATCATCCGGAAGTTTTATCTGGGTCAAGGTTGTAAGCAGCAATTGTAACCACATATTTGGGTGAAAGAGTCAACCAAACTAGATGGTCGAAATGGTCTCGGACTTTTTGGTTATTGAACACATCTTGGACCAGACATGTTTTGCCCAGACCCCCCATACCCACAACGGCAATGACTCTAAATATGTCCTCAAATATCCAATTTGTGATTATACCAATGCTTTCTTCGATGCCCACAGAATGGAATTGAGATAGAAGAGCATTGGATTTTCTCCTCTCGTTTTCAAGTGCATGAGCTTCAGCATTCATGTTCAGGGACGTGAAATATTTGAGATATTTGGCACCTTGGTGTATTCCGCTGATTCTTTCCTTCATTTTCCTCATCTTATAGCCCATACTATAGCGGGAAAAAATTATTTTCAGAAAATTAACCTTGCGATACTCGCATTCCTCTACTATGTCCTCAGCATCTAGGAGGAAATCCTCTAGTTCGTTAAGCCAATTGGTCATTGAAGTGGAATGGGATGTCCTCTTTTCTCTCGCGATTTCGGTTAGTGATGCTAGCTTGTACTGATTGGTTTCTCTCGATAGGTTAGTGTGGATCAGTTGCTTTGATTCGGTATCCCTGCTAGGCATCCTTCCTTGCACGCCCTGCTTTGATGAATTAATACTAAACGATTATGAAATAAGTACTTGCCAGCTTGGTTAGTTTTGGTTGGTTGCTCCTTGGTTGGTCTTGATCGGTTACTCTTGGTTAATTGGGTAGGCGTCGATAGCAGCAGAACCCATTCCGTAGTCTATAACCGGGGCTTGCTTTTTATCGCTTGCTGACTAGATGGATGTTTTCTTACATATATAATGACGGGAAGAACTTAGCGGTTGGAGAATTCCACACGAATCGGAAAGGTTGGGGTTATTGACTCGAAAGCGTTTCAAGACGTCTTCTTCCTGCGTCTGAAATACCAATCCAACCAACGCATCTTCCCCTCGGACCAGAAGAAACCCTCTTTCCTCTCGCGTCCGTTAACAGACAATTAATAGAATTAACTTCATTTACAAATGAACTCAAAATCATCTTTGAAAGTAGTCATCAGCCATACCTCTCGGAAAAAATTGTCAGTTATAGTAGAAGACAATTTTTCTATGAGCTCACAAACGACAAGGTGTTCCATCTTTGCTCCTCCGATCACAATCCACTTGTAATAGCTCCTCACGTCTTCAAACTCAACTCTACCCTGTGCACGCATTAATATAAGGTGACGAACTTATAACAATTGGTCTGTCGTTACTTACAGTATTTAGTGGATAGCTCTCTTGCACACAGACAGTAAGGAATAAGCGTGGAAGGTAAAGCTAAAAACATTTCGGCCTTAATTTTATTTCTTCCCTTCATTATTGCAGATGTGGAATCTTGTCAAAAATAATTCCCTTGTTGAGACAGAAAAAGTTAATCTTTTCCGCCTTTTCTATTTTCTTTTTCTGGTCCAAGAATATGGGAAGTCTGGGAAGGAATGGATTGGGTACGTTTCCAGTGCGGCAGTGATGAGAGCATCTCACTATGCCTGCCTCTTTGACCGCAAGTAGTATCACTCGACCATAATGAAGACTTTCCAAGTAGAAAACTTCTTTGTTACTTAGGGTTATGAAGCTAGGTGCAGTGCATTTGCTTGATAAATTAAATAATAATAATATTATTATTTTTATATGTTTTTATAAAAAGTTTATTCGGTGTAGATTAAAGGTGGAGTGTATTATTAAGTTATAAGTTATTTCCTGAGGTTAAGGTTATTTATTTGAAATTTGGTGGATAAATATTTAGCTATGTTAAGGGTTTGTGTGGGCTAGTAGAAATGTCGGGCAAATATCTAGCCATTGTTAAGACTGTGTGCCTAGTAGATGCTTGCGCGTTCATCATTCTTAAACCAAAGGCTTAAACTCGAGTCATCTCAACAACACTCACAGACAAAACAATATATATATATTATATATATAAATATATAATGATATTTTTAATTAAAATTATCATTTTTATTGAAATTTAAAATAAATAATATTAAAAATGTTTTTTTCTATTTAAAAAAAACACTTTTGTTTTAAATTTGTGGTGAATAAATAAAAATTTACACAATAAATAAATATGTTATATTTTATGTAATTATAATTTTTTATAAATCTGATTAGACTATTATTTCCATGATTTCCAATATTATTATACCTATCAAAACTTCATATCAAAAATAACTTCACATCAAAAATGCCTCTTATAAAACAATCGGATCATTATTTATCCAAAACCTCTATCATAAATTATAATTATTAAAAAATTAATATTTAAATCACCAAACTGTAAATTATTTTCCATCAAAGATATTTTCTTCTAAAATGATGTTCCCAATAAAAATTCTTAAACGATGATAATAAGAAAGTGATATTCAGCCTTCATAACCCGGGAAAAATAAAGTTTTCTATTAGCTCTATTTTATAATAGATAATGATGTTACATCTTTGCTTCTCGGGGAAAGAAGAGAACAATCCTTAAATACAAATAAATGCATAACGGAAGGAAAATATGTTAATATGTATAAAATTATAGAGATAAAATTGTTTTACATTTACTTTTTATACTATATTGTTATATATATAAAATAAATATAAATATAATTATATAAGTGTAATTGTAAATGTAAAATTTATTGTTGATGAGTAAATTAGAGGTAGTAAATATATAATTTTTTAATATATATATTTTAATTTTATTTGAAATATATATATATAGATATTAAAAAAAATATTTGTATTAAATTTTGAAAATTAAATTAAAACTAGCATACCACATACCAATAAATATAATAAATGTGGTTAATAAACGCTTTATATATCTATAGAAGTATATATCAATTATCAATATAATAAGAATTAATGTTATAGTATATAGTATTGGGTGTATAGTCCCTTGGGTTTATTACTGCCTTGACTTTATAATATTAATCTAGTGGGTTTATAATATCTGTCCCTTGGGCTTTTTAATCCTTTATGTTATACTATTAATAATCCCTTAGGTTTATAATATTATAATCACTGGGGTTTAGGGTTTATTAATCCTTGAGGTTATCATATTAGTTCCAATGGTTTTAAATATTAATGCCTTGGTTTACAATATTAATATTTTAGATTTATTAATCCCTTAGGCTTTTAATATTAATAATCCCTTAGTTTTATAATATTAATCCTTGTATCTATAATATTCTCCCCCACAACCTTAGAGTTTAGCTCTAGTAGTTTGGTCGATGTGATGCAATCCCTTTGAGTTAATTCTTTCTTT
>APFE031649625.1:71524-82818 GCA_000404065.3 Pinus taeda | reverse complement strand
TGTAAAATGTATGAATGAATTTTAAAATATTTTTTTAATAGAGTTTAGGTTTTTATGATCTCTATTAAAATTATAAAAATAAATGGTAAGTATTTTAATATTTCTGGCCGAATTTGATTAAAAAAAAGGGTTTTGGATTTTCTGTCGTCCGATATTTTGCTATCATTCCTCGCCTCTGCAACTCTTTTGAAGCTCAGGTACGTGGCCAGAAATAGACCAATAAAAATACTATCCAATTTTATTTACTATATTTCATTCATATGATATCTTACTGAACAACCTTCCAGTTGTACGGAGGAGCTAAGAAGCACATAGAAGGCCAAAAGAAATCCTTGGAATACTGTGACGATATTAGTAAGCAATTTATGCTCGTGAGATACAGTGAAGCCTTATGATAATAGGTTAGCTTGTTTTTTTGGTTTTTTTGGCGGCTTTTTTATGGGTAAATTTTGTACACTATTTGATTTTTTCTTTTTGTTTTTGTAGGTAAATTTTGCATATTATTTGATTTTTTCTAAATATTAGGTGTGAAAATTGAGAGTTTAATTGGGGAGTAATATTATATCAAGTGTATTTATATTGTATTTATATTGAGGATATATATTAAATTTATATTGGAGATATATATTGAAGAGATAATGACAAAATATATTGGGAGATATATATAAGGGTAAAATTAATTTATATTTAACATGGAGCTCACATTAATTGAAAAATATAAAAGAAATAAAAAAATATTAAAAAAAGTTTTTAAATCGAGAAGATGTTTAGAACTTAGTGGGTAAGAGATAAATAATATGTTTTTTATAAAAAAAATTAAACCATATAATCAAATTAAAATATAGCAAAATTTCTAAATAAATCAAAAGATTTAAGAATAATTATTACAATAATTGATTTAAAAATAATTATTACAATATTTTTCAGTTGATACAGAAATATCTTTAAGGTGGCAAGAGTAAAGTCTGGAAGCGTGTTGATCAACAGCTTGAAGTCTAAAGTTCGAAACATGTACCGAAACAACACAAATTTCAATTTCAATTACAACTTAAAAATTGATAGAAAATCAATGTAAAAATGGATAGAGTTCAAACCACTTGGGATTCTAAATTTCATTTATAAACTTCCGATCTAAACGTTTCTATGCATTCTATTACTACATTTTGTACAGCTGTCTATGTTTAGTTGTTCCTAATAAGTCGGTGAAGATCCAAATCAATCTTTAACCAGTTCCTTGCACACTACGACTCCGCTACTGCATAATTCCAACGGTGAGATGGACACGGGAGGATGACAGTTTGCCCACTGCTAACCACTTTGTGATGTGGTGGTGCCTTGGGTGTCCAAGGGTCCATCAATATCGCTTTCAAATATTTTCTGCGCACCCGAGATGCCTGCCTTTCTGCGGTCCTCACCCGCCAGAACGCCTCTGCTCACACAATGCAAGGAACAAATTATTAGGAGAAAAATATTAAATCCAAAACATTAAGGATCTCAATGTCGGTTGGCCTTCTTCTAATTGATATGCATAGAACGATCTATGCACTCATATATAAACTTTATATATATATATATCCTTCAGATTTCTATACTTACGAAAATTGCTGTTAATCATCCGAGTAAAATTCTAAGGCTGACTTTTCTGCTGAACCCCTGACAAAACTCAAAATTTGCTGAAAATGCTACAACAATTTCTTAACATTTACATGGTAATCATGATCTTCTGACAGCAATTTATCGTAATCAGTGAGCACCATTTTCATAAAGTGGTAATGAGGGAGGAAGTTGTGATACCCACCCAGAAGAGCAGCAAAACAGACACCGACTGGAAAATAGAGGAGAAGTAAAGAATACTGCACAATTCACCAACACCCAGTCATTACTCAATCTGTTATATCATAGATAGATAGCATGCCACCATTAGATGTATAAAAGATGTGTGTATTACCTTGTTCATATCGTGAACGAAATTTCCCGATGTATCATTTCTTATTGTCTTCAGTAAAGTAGTCCAAATAAGTATCACCGCAGTCATGGCTATTCCGCTTGCAACAACTTCTGAAGTGCCTGATACAATCAACTGCAGATTAACTGATTTGGCAGAATTGAAAGTAGAATTCCTGACAGAAATATCTGAATCTTTTGAATCAGTCGCAGACTCGTGTGAATTTGCTAGAGTGCTCTGTATCTTTTCTTCAGCCATCTCTCCTCCTACTTCCGGTTCTGTAATGCCCTCAAGGAAGTGCAATTAAATACTAATATTCATAAATTAGATTCCAAGAGCTGACGATAAGATATTGCGTGTCAAATTGGCCCAAGCTGTCTTTTCGGTTTCCGTGTTTTTGTATGACGAGCTATGCCCCATTTTAATTTTATCACTCTGATCAGTTTGAGCATACGTGGGTGTACAACGCGCTGCACTGTAGACTCGAAAGTTTTGTTGGGTCCACAGGTGAGATTACTTTAAATAGATTTTAAACACCCAAACTTTAGAGATAATTCTCAGATCAGAATTAGTGAAAAAATTTACTTTCATATTACTAACACTTTCCTACACTACCGACTTATGGTATTCACATAATAAATTACTTAATTTTAGATATTACTAAAACACTCATTGTACCCGACATCTGGGTTTGTTTTCGCCTATTAAATTATATTTTATTTCTTTACCGTTTGAACATTTAGTGGCAGATTCACAATGTTGCGAAATAGTGTGCAAATGTTGTAGGATTTGGGGTGTATAAAGTAACAGGAAAATATATTTAAAAATTTAAAATTTAAACGTAAAACAGTTAAGATCGACTGATTTGTATATATTTTGAAGTGATGTTCACTATTTACTAACACATCAGCATGTCGGCAAATAACTTTGATAGTAATTAAGGTTTTTTCGGATGAAGCTTTGGATTGAATACAATTAGATCATAGCAATTGCAATTTGGTGGGGGCATTGTTTCAAGTTCATTGTGTAATTTTCAAATTCTTAGTGAAAATGGTTTATGAATACAGTTTTCACCTGTTACCCCGGAATGTTCTGTGCATTTCCAGATTACAGCAAAAATTTTATTTTTGTATTCTGCAATGTTCAATAACACTTACTACTCGGAAACTGGAAGGTAATTGCCGAGGTGGAAATTAATCTCCAAACTAATTTAATGTAGCAGCATGGAGATTAAAAAATAGAATGATAATTGAATTTAATTTACAATTTAATTTAGAATTTTTTATATATAGGCCTAGATAGGCCTAGTTTAAATTTTAGACAAAATAATTTTTTTCATATAAATCTACAAGAAAAAATAAGTTTTTTTGTTATTTAAAATACATTTTCCAATGCATAAAAATTTCTTGACCCATTAGAATTCTATGGATTAAATAGCTTAAACTCAAGTTTTTAAAAGTCAAAAAAATCTTTTAAAATATCGTTTTGTCTATGAGTTAGACTACCTCATATATATATATATATATATATATATATATATATATATGTGAACCTAATAGTTAAGAGCATGTGTTTTTTCTTAAGAGGTTACATATTCAAAACGGAGTCGTCTACCGAGTCGGACTAATTGCCCACATGGCCAAAAGTGGCGTGGACAAAAAAATTTCAAAATATCTTGTAGAGGCCATGTTTGAATCATGTTTTTCATGGTGGAAATAGATTCAACACCATCAAAAATTTCCAGGACAGCTACAATTATCAAGTTTGACAGCATTTATTTGGATTTACAAAAATTTCTGCCCCTTTTTTTAAATATCGCTGGAATTTCCATAGCTTTCAACACCATAAAAAATTTCCAGGACAGCTACAATTATGAAGTTTGACAGCATTTATTTGGATTTACAAAAATTTCTGCCCCTTTTTTAAAATATTACTGGAATTTCCATAGCTTTCAAGGCAAAAAAAACTTAATAATTAGACTATAACATTCAAAACAAATAGTAAAGTATATATACCTTTATGAACTTAAAACATAACATTTGGAGTTAGGTTTAAAAGTTTTTATGCATTAGACATTTTTTACAACTGCAATGATTAATCTTTCTATGTTTAGTTGTTCCTAATAAGTCGGTGAAGATCCAAATCAATCTTTAACCGGTTCCTTGCACACCACGACTCCACTACTGCATAATCCCAACGATGAGATGGAGACGGGAGGATGACGGTTTGCCCATGGGCCTGTGGTCGTTATCGTGGACGAAGGTAACAGAATTGTGGTGCAACAGTGAATAGCTTTACACGGAAAGAAGTAATGCTCATCACATATTGATGCCACGAGGCGACAACATTCACATCACATATCCCTAATTTGCTAACCATAGCTGAAAATTGGACCAATTAAACTCGAGCAACTTTACGTGGGAAAGCAATTATTTTCGTCCAATCAATATCACTAATAAGCTTGAAAATTTGTTCCTCCCAAAGTCATTTTAGTCTTAAAAATTAATAAAGTTAGTATTTTTGTTGAAAAAAAATATAGATAAAGGATGAAAAGTTAATTTCTGTTGGGTTGGTATATTTTGTGTAATCATGCGGAGGAATTTGTCTCACACATGTTTCCTATATGCCCTTTTATTAGAAGTATCTTCGAGAAAGTAAAATGCCTTCTGGGATGCAATTTGGCTCAGAGAGAGAATTTATCATTGGACTCTGGATCCTGCAGTTTTTCTTATATTTTTATCATTGCTGACACACTTATTATATATGTTTTTGTTTATGTATATCATCATGGAAATGTCTTCTAAATTGCCTTGTCTCTGGTATCTACTCTATAGACATATATTGAACATAGAGTGACAGATTATACATATAGGAATTATCATTACAGGCAGACTCGACAATTTGCTCATGTGTATTTTCCAGAGCGGTCTTTTTCGCTTTATGATCCCGGTTTTTGTTTTTTAATGGGTTTCCCTTTATGATGGACTGTCTGGATGAATGCTTATGCATTTGATGTAATTTTTTAAATAAAAAATTTCTATTTAACATAATCATTTACTTGAAATGAATAAAAGTTTGTTATGAATGCGATGAATAACAACATAATCATTTACTTAGAAATGAATAAAAGTTGGTTATGAATAAGATGAATAAAAGTTGGTTCTGAATAAGATAGAATAAAATTTTGTTATTCATGTGACTAATCCATTATATTTTGAAGACATTTTTTAAAACAAAAGATATGTTTTGTTTTAAAAATTATTTTTTATTTTAGTTATTTTTACATTAAAATTTAATGTCAAATTAATTGACTTAAATATAAATTTAAGACAAAAATAGTTGGAGATAAAAATATTTAAAGACAAAATTTTAAAGTTAAGATTAATATTTTATGACAAAACTTTATATTTAAGACAAAAACAGTTTAACACAAAACTTTATATTTGAAACAAAAAAGGTGTGAGACAAAAATATTTTAAGACAACTTATATTTAAAACAAAAACAAAACTGTTTTAAGACAAAAATAGTTTGAAACAAAAATATTTTAAGACAACTTTATATTTAAGACAATGACCACTTAAGATCCAACTTATTTAAGACAATTAACAATTAAGACAAAAACATATCAATTTAAGACAATATTATCTAACAAATGCAACATGGACTCTCACAAAGCACCGTAAGTCTGCCAACTTGCAGACTACTACTGTCTCATGCATATACCAAGGTTACTATTTCACTTACCATTCACATTATCTTATATAAAGACAACGATTTGTTGGAATCTTCATTTTGTGCGTGTAGCCGACTCTGAAGAACACGACAACAGTTCCTAGGAAGACTTCCCAGACATCAATTTCTCTCTTGTCCCTTCGATCTCTGTTGACATGATTAGAAACAAATTGTTTGTCATTGCATTCAACACTACTACACAAAGGGGGCTTTTAAGACAATTTTTTAACACAAGAAAACTTTTGTCTTAAAATTTTCAATATGAGGTGCTAGTAAAAAAGGTAAAGGTAAAGGATTAAGGGCCCGTCTTTATGTTGTTGATGGGTTCTTTAGGAAGTGAAGCGATGGAGGCCAACAACAACTTATGGGATTCAAGGCGATGGACGTCGACAACAGAGGTGTGCTTGGTGAGAGGAGCGATGGAGGCACTTCCACTGAACGTGATAGGCAGTAACATAATTGGAGTATTTTTTGGGGCCTCCATCAATTATGTTCTAATCAATGTTTTTTGACTGTTTTATTTATTTTGAATGCTACTTCTATCAGTTGGTGGTTGTTATCAGCACATTGTCGTGTTGGAACTCTTCACTGTCATTGGCAACACATATTAGATTCACCTGAAGGATTTTTGAAAAATGTAGCAAGAAATTCTTGATTTGATTTTGCCTTAGTAAATTGAGAACATTTGAATTTCCACATCAAGAGACAACTTAGATGCAATTAACTTGTGTGACATGACTTGTGTCACCTAGTTTACTTAGTAAATTCGAGTTGGAGGAGATAGAGTTTAGCTAAGCATGTGTGATTGTTAATTTGTAGCAATCAAACTCAGTCATCTCAACTGGATCTCGTTTAAACTAGTTCTAACCATTGGAGGAACTAGTGGAAGGTCAGTTTTGCAGTGGGACTTTAGTCAAATTAAGTGGTCATCCAGTTAACTAATCAGTCAACCCAAAATAGCTAGTACATGCAAATAATTCGAGTTCCCCAGATGTGGTGAAGATTCCAAGGCTGTGTAACATCAGTTGTATATTAGTCTTGAGTGTACAGGTGTTGCATGAAGTTCGTTGATCAACCTTGGGAATTACACAATCTATTTTAGAAAAATCCTAAATAATAGGGGCTTAATTTCTCAAGGAATTCCTCAAGGAAATTGGGGCTCAAGAAGAGGCATAAATTGACCAAGTCTGGGTAAACGTTTCTTAGTGAGCAGAGGGATAGGTTACTCTCTTGCAAGTTGTGCTCAGTTGAGTAAAGAAAATGTAATACATATCTATTCATTAAATTAATGCAAGTAGGCATTAGGTTTTTTTGTAGATTGTTTTCCCCAGGAGAAATATTGTGTGCATGTGTGTTATTTCTTATTACATGTCTAAATTTTTTGTTCTAAATTGTGAATTAACTTCTGTAGAGAAGTAGAGTAGGTTTGTGTCTTGCGATTTTTATTAAAAATTGATGAGAAGTTGCAAATTTACACTGTTAGGATTCCAAGAAACTCTCCTAGGTTGTAGCTCGGAGATGCCTAGTAACATATAAATTCAATTATTGTTGTAAGGTTTAATGGAAGGAATGATGGTTTCGTTGAAACTAGATAACCGCTTCTACTCTATTTCACTCTAGACATGCATGAACACCCTCGGACTACAAGGCTTTAGACCACCAATGCTCACAGTTTAGATATTAGGTGAATATGGAGAATACTAATCACACCAATAGATACACAAGACCATGCGATGGCCAGCTGCAACTAGTACCGAAACCTGCAAATCTAATCTATTAATGCAAAGACAGGATGATAGCTCTCCTGCATTAGATAGAAAGAAACCTGAGTAACCTATTCAGTGATGCATTCAACATTCTAACACAAAGATAAGATGACAGTTATCTAGTGTTAAACATTAAGAGATCAAGAACACTGCACATCAGGCACAAGTTTAGAACATAAGAAAATGGACAGTGAGAAATTAACAACAAAAGAAGCTTGTATTGTTGAAAATGAAGATGAGACGTTGCAAGCAACAAAGTGTCTACAGTCTCTAGAAGTTGAACCTTACATCCAATACCCACCCTGATTACATCTTTCTTCTAGATATTTATAAGTTTACATTACAATGGCACCTAGCTGTTTAGGTATGAATGAGGGTGGTTTACTTGGGCGGTAACGGTTTTCATTGCTTCGCTTTCAAGTCCTAAGTGGTAATTGCTCAGGGTAGCGTGATTGCACACAACAAACAACATGTAGCAGTGGATGAGAGAGAAAAACTTCCCTCATCGCACGTTATTGTTTGACCTAGTTGTCCATGCGATATGTACGAAGGCCACCAGTTCTTAGTGGGGATGACCTGACGGTGGAAAGTGGTCGAGCTGGGTGCCTTTATTGGGCGCAATGTGAGCAGTTGGATTGGTGGGGGTTGATCAACGGTGGGGATGTGGCACGATGGGTTACAAATGCGCAAGGCATATGGATAAGGTTTTATGGTTAATTTAGCTTTGTGCTTAGGGCTGAGGCCAAAGGGAATTTTGTCAGATTTGGAAGGTTCATTTACGGAATAGGGAAGGTTAAAGGTAAGAGGGGTGAGGGAAAAAAGGGAAAAGTGACCAATGAAGCCCCTTTTGGGACACAACCAAATAGACCAAGCTTTTCTCTGTCATTAGAAAGTCAGCGCTGCATAGCAGAGCTAACACTGGCTCCTTCTAGTGATGAAATCCTCCCTGTGAGGTTTCAAGAATCGTAGACCACTGCCTTTCATATAGAAACATGATCAACAATATTTCCTAGTATTCCATTGGGCATGGTGTCTAATTAAGCCTACACCTAAAAATTGTAAAAGACATATTTTACAATGTTGGGGTCTAAAGGTCTTAAACAACATAAACCTTCAAAAACCGCCCATTAACTAGGCCATCAAAAACTGTTTCTCCTTCCATACTGTTATGAAACCAACTCAAGAAAAGATAGAAAAGATAGATCAACGCCTTAGAATTCAGCCTCTTTGAGCGGGCAACCTCCTTTACATTACATAAATGAACAATTCTTGGATGATACAAATGAAAAAACCTCCTCTCTATATATAGGAGTCTAAGGAGTCACAATATAACCCAGCCGACCTAACAATAATAATATAAATCCACACAAATAATAATAGAGGGATTCTATGGGGCACAATAATAACAATATGGGGACAATAGGGGAACAACAATATTAATAAGGGGTATAACTACAATAGTAATGGGGTAATCACTAGTATTATAGGGACCCAACATGCCCCTCTCCTTCAGAAAAGTGTTGCCCTCAACACTTGAGTAGTTCTAGATACTTCTATATAAAATTCTCATCCTCCCATGTGGAATCTTCAGCAGATAAGTTCTTCCACTTGATAAGATACTCTGAAATTGATCGATTTCGTAGCTGTCGAGTTCTTGTTTCTGTGACTGCTTCTGGTTCCAATATAATTTTTCCTTCCTTGTCAAGTTCTAGCAATATTGTTTGAACTAGGAGCTTATTGCCTATAACCTTCTTTAAACATGAAACATGGAAAACTGGGTGCAATCGAGAAGCTGTAGGAAGCTCTAATTTGTATGCCATAGTACCAATCTTTGCAACACCTTGTACAGAACACAATACTTTGGTGATAATTTATTATCCTTCTTAGCTTGCTTGAGGGACATTCTTATATGGTTGTAGCCGTAGGAATACCCAACCACCTACATCAAAACTTCTTTCGCTGCGATGTTGATCTGCCTGTTGTTTCATTCTATTCTGTGCCAACACGAGGTTATCCTTTAAGAGTTGGAGGACTTGTGTTGATGTTCGATGTGATGTTCCACTCCTTGAACCTTAGAATTTTCTCTTAAATATGATGTGATGGATGGTGGCTCATACCCATAAAGTGCCATAAATGGGGTCATTTTTGTTGCTGTATGGAAGGAAGTGTTATACCACCATTCAGCCAGAGGCAACCATTTGACCCATTGTGTCTGTTTATCAGATACAAAGCAACGAAGATATCCTTCCAAACATTTGTTTACTATCTCAGTTTGCCCATCAGATTGAGGATGATAAGATGAGTATGAGCTAACTGAGTACCAAGACAAGAAAATAATTCTGTCCAAAAATTTCCAGTGAAAATGGCATCTCTGTCACTTACAATAATCTTTGGGTTTCCATGTAGCTTTTGAATTGTTTCCATAAATGCACTAGAACCTGTACTGGCTTTAAATGGATGTGATAATGCACAAAAGTGTGCATACTTGGTAAGTCTGTCAACTACCACCATGATGACACTCTTTTCCTCCGACTTGGGTAAACCTGTGATAAAATCCATTGAAACCTCCTTCCAATGTTGGCTTGGAATGGATAAAGGTTGTAATAGACCTGGGGTCTTAATTGTTTCAACTTTATTTTGTTGGAAAATCAAACATTCTGCCACAAACTTTGAATATCCGATTTAAGGCCATCCCAAAAAATTCCTTCTTAACCCTGTGGTAAGTTTTTAAAAATCCTGAGTGCCCTCCTAAGGGAGAAGTGTGCAATTCCATAAGAATCTTTTGTTTTAGCTGGGAATTCTTACAGAGGTATAAGTGATCTTTATACCATAACGAATCATTCTTCAACTAAATGTATCCGATGTACTAGAATCTTGTTGTAACTTTCGAATAAGTGCCCACACTTCTTCGTCATTCTTCCATTCCTCCCTTGCTTCATTTATCCAATCTGGTTGGATAATAGAAATGGCACACAACAAGGCTTCCACATCCTCATCCTTTCTTGAGAGTGCATCTGCCACCACATTTTGCTTCCCTTTTTTGTAGATTATTTCAAAGTCATAACCCAACATCTTTGTGACCCACTTTTGTTGCTCTCAGAGGATAATCTTTGTTCTAAAAAGTATTTAAGGCTATCATGATCCGTTTTTACCTTGAAGTGTCTTCCCATTAGGTAGGGTCGCCATTTCTTAAGTGCATTGAGTATTGCCAACATTTCCTTCTCATAAATAGCTTTGCTTAAAAACTTTCCCTTGATTGGACGACTTTCAAAAGCAATGGGTCTTTCATCTTGCATTAGAACAACACCAATTCCATTTCCTGAAGCATCACATTTGACAATGAAGGTTTTCGTGAAGTCCGGTGTAGCTAAGTCCGGTGCTTGGCACATTGCCTCTTTAAGATGTTCAAAGGCCTTTGTTGCTTCCGGAGTCCATGAAAATGCATATTTCTTCAATAATGTTGTTAGAGGTGCTGCTATTCTCCCATAATTCTTAACAAACTTGCGATAATATCTTGTCAACCTGAGAAATCCTCGCAGATGCTTTATGGATGTGGGGATTTTCCATTCCTTAATGGCTTTAATTTTGCTAGGGTCTACCTTAACTCCTTCATGAGATACAATATGACCCAAATATTCCACCTCTTGGACTCCAAAGAACCATTTGGATCTTTTTGCATATAATTGTTTCTCCTCCAATAGTTGTAGCACCTTGTCAACATGTTCAACATGATCCTTCCAAGACTTGCTGTAGATTAGTATATCATCAAAAAATACTAACACAAATTTTCTAAGGAATGGTTTGAAAAATTGAATTCATCAAACCTTGAAATGTTGAAGGAGTGCATATT
>APFE031649625.1:41936-68647 GCA_000404065.3 Pinus taeda | reverse complement strand
ACAATTCTTGGATGATACAAATGAAAAAACCTCCTTTCTATATATAGGAGTCTAAGGAGTCACAATATAACCTAGCCGGCCTAACAATAATAATATAAAGCCATAAAAGTAATAATAGAGGGATTCTATGGGGCAAGGTGATAACAATATGGGGACAATAGGGGCACAACAATATTAATAATGAGTATAACTACAATAGTAATGGGGTAATCACTAGTATTATAGGGACCCAACACATACTTTGCAACATGAAAGTGTTGTTCCCTTGGACCTAAGCATTGACAAAAGGTCTAGTCCACATAGCATCGAATTTTCCATGATTGCTTTTCTTTTCTTCCAATGCATCCCATTTAAGAACTAAGTCTCCAATTTGAAAAATTTCCATCTTTGCCTTTCTGTCAAAGGCTTCCTTGATTCTCTTTTGATGTGCTATAGACATTTCAATCAATTGATCTCTGATTTGATGCACTTCAACCAAGTCAATAATCCTCTTTACTATGTCATTTTCCTTATTCTATTCTTCCTGCAAGAACTTGGCCACAGGGAGGGTCAATTGGATTGGGAATACAAACTCAGTGCCATATACCAGCTTGAATGGAGAATTCCATGTGGATTTCTTGGTGGTCACTCCATGAGCCCACATTGCAAACTTCAGTTTGGAATCCTAGTTCTTTTTGTTGTCTTCCAGCAACTTTTTGATTATCCTTATTAGGCTCTTATTGGATGATTGTGCTAGACCATTTCCTTGAGGGGAATATGAGGTGGAATGCACTAGCTTAATGCCCATTGAGTCACACATGTCCACCAACTCTTTTGCGCTGAAGGATATTGCATTGTCTGTAACCAATTTGTGTGGACAACCAAACTTGGTGAAAATGTTTTCTGTCAAGAACTTCATGACAACATGGTGATCAACTTTCCTAGTAGGCATGGCCCCAATCCATTTAGTGAAGTAATCAGTGGCTACTAAGATCCATCTGTGCTAGCCACTAGAATGTGGATTAATTTCCCCTATGAAATCCAAGCCCCACTGCTGGAAAGGGCCACTGGCATGTATTGGCTTCAAGGGTAAGGATTTCAACTGTTGTTTTCCTTCAAACCTCTGGCACATGTCACAAGATTTTACAAATGAAAATAAATAAGAAAACAGAGTGGGCTAATAATACCTAGCTCCGAGGATCTTGTGGGCTATGGTTTTCCAATAGTGATGTCCTCCACAGATGTTGGAATGAAACGGATGCATGACCTCCCCAGATTGTTCTTTGTCTAGACATCTTAAGAAGATTCCTGATGGGTCCCTCCAATAAATCAAGCTTTTATGAATATAATACTTGGCTACCTTTAGCTTGACGGTCCTGGCTTGGCTCGAGCTAAGACCTGGAGGGACTTCTAGTTTCAATAGAAAGTGAGCTATTTTTTATCATACCATTCACAAGAGGCCATATTTTCAACCAACAACCAGTCATTTCCTTGTCCAAATATTTCTCCCCCTATTTTTCTGTCATCTGAGTTTGTGCTTATCCAATTCATGTCCAGCATCCTGCAATTTCCTTCAGCCATTAGCCTAGCAAGGCCCTGACCCTTAACAAGCTTGGTGGGCTTCAGTTCTAAGTTGAATTCAATAAGCTTTGCAATACATTTAGCCCTTCTTCTGTCAACATCTGGCTGCGTCAGGACATCCTTTACTAAAGTAGAGGGCACATATGTAATTACCTTGGAGTGCAGAATGTAGATTCATAAAGCTTTTAAAGATTCGATAAGAGCATAAGCTTGTTTTTCGATACTATCATACCTGTTAGTGTCGGTATCTTCATCCCTCCATCAGTGATCAAAATTCTCTTTTTGCATGCATTTTAGGTGTCCCATCTAATTAGCTGCATTCCATTGGGTCATGGATCAACTGATGGTAGTGGTTCATTATCAAATTTTCCTCATGATCTTTACTTGCTAGCGTATTTTTACAAGTTTAGGTCATTTACAAGCATCTTTTGTCATTACATTTGCAAACGCCATTTTTAGGGTTTAGGGTCTCATTAGGTCTAGGGTTTGTCACGATAGTCATGCAAAAGCTCAATAAGAGTCAGCAGACACATGAGGAGGTCAAAAAAGTTCTCAAGATCAAAATTTCAATGATATTATACTCAATAAGTGATTTTTTCCTCAAAAAACAGAGTTTTTATTTTCTATATATAAAAATTTCATGTAATTTTAATTTTCCCATATGTAATAAGTTCAGAGTTGCTGCCCTTGGTCACCTTGTCAACTCTAGCTTCTGCAAGAAACAAAAGCATCAATTCATCAAGCAAAGTTCAATTCATGAGTCAAACTACAAAAAGAAAAACAGAGCTTTTAAAAGCAAAGTGACTTTAACATTAGCAAAGTGGGTTTGAGATGGATGAAAAGTTAAAGTCATGTATATTTAAAGTGAAAAAGGTCCCCTTTGTTATTTCATTATGCAAAATTCACTCTTGGAGAACAACAATTGGGTTTGTGGGAGAAAGAGGCAAAATCAAGCAAAAATCACGAAAATTTGGTGGCGCTACGCATCTGGCCACCAGCACTGCGCACCTACCTGGCACTACGCATCTGGCACAGGTTTTACAAAGGAAATTGAATGGGCACTACGCACAGAAAGTGCGTTATGCATCTGGGCATTGGCATGGTGCATATGTTGTTGGAGCTTCAAAACCAATTTTATCACCCTCCTCTACCTCCAAATGCACAAATAACCTCCTGGCAAGTAATTACATCCTCTGAGCAAGATATTTTTTCATCCATGGTGGTGATTTGAATATTGAAAAATGAAACCCTAGCTGTCACTAAAACTGTCTTGCCAAGCTTGTCTAGGGTTTTTTTGTTTTTCACCATTTTCACTCCCTTGTGATTATTTTCCTATATCCCATCCCCTTGCACTAAGTTTCCCTAAATCCTTTCCTCTTTTCCCCTCCCATTGATACTCACCTTACTCCCTATCACCAAACCCTAAGCCCTATACACAATTCCTACCATTCTCAAAACCCTAATTCCCATTTCCCAAACCTTATCATTCCCTAAAACTCTACTGCCATCACCAAAACCCTCATTCACAGTCCTACTATCAGTCAATCCTTTTATCCCCAAAATAAAAACAACAGTCTTCCCATATTTGAGAAAATCTCTGCATACTCATCCACATTTGCAAGAATGGAAACAGACTCAACATATGAGAAGGATGATGAAACTACCAGTGATTCTTCCCAAGAGGCTCATGCACCAAGAAAACCACATAAAGGAGGAAAACATATCCGGGAGGAGCCCACCACTCTCACAGAGTTACTAACTTGCCCTCTAGTAGTAACATGTTTTAAACATTAGTCCTGTTACCAATTTTGTGAGATGGTGGAGAGGGTGAAATATCACCATGAGCTTGCTAAGTTATTTGTTCTTCATCTTTAGAATGGCCAGGTGAACCTAGTTGGGGTTTCTTTCACTTTGACACCTGAAACTATTGCAACAGCAACAGGCATCCCTAATGTGGGAGAACAATGGAATAAGGGGCAACATGTGGGCAGAGAGCATTATGAGCCTTACATCAAGGCTAGTTATCAAAGGAAAATCAGTAGGGTCTTTCCTTTCACATACCTACAAGACTCTTATGCTCCACTTATGAAACTCATTATCAAATATTTCACCTGTGAAGGGAGGTTCTCTCATTTGTATACTTACCATGTTAGACTACTGATTCACTTCACTAGAGTAAGGATGATGAACCTCCCTTATTTCATATGTAGAAATATTGAGAAGATGGCTACATATGTGTAAAAGAAACCTCTTCCTCAGTAGTTCAGTAGCATTTACCATTTTTCATTGATTAAGATTGTTGTTTTGCATTAGCTTAGCTTGCTGAATATTCCATGGGATACTTTCATTGCACATGAGGTATGTGAAAGCCCTCAAGTGACTCCATCGATGGTTCATGAGGAATGAGGGCCTTCAAACCAACCAGATGTTCATGACACTAAACCTTTAGGTGTGCCAGAGTTTGTCACTTATGAGAAAGGCACAAGGAGACTCTTTGCAGCTACCAAATGAGTATTATCTCCACCAGAGGTGGAAGGGGCCTCGTTCTCTTCATCAGACAATAGGCAAATGCAATCTTCACTTGGGGTGAAAGGGGCTTTTCCTTCTTCTTCAGCAGAGCAAGTACATGATAGAGGAAAGAAACCATTGCATGATTAAGGGCCTTCTGAAGGCCAAGACATGGATTTCATTTTGATTGAGGAAGAGGACACTGATTTGGGCTCACTCAAGGATGAGATCATTAAGGAGTAGGAAGCTGAGATCTAAAGCCTATCACTTAATATTGATAGGGCTAAATGGATCATTAATTACCTTGAGCAATAGAACAAGCAACTAGAGGACAAAGAAACAATCATGGAGCTGCAAAACATAAGGGAAAACCGATAATTGGCAAAGAGAAGGAAAATCAAGCTAACTTCACTAGAGTAAGAAACAGAGGCCGACCGGGAATCATGGTTAGAGAGGGAAAATATTCATTTGCGAAAGTTTTTGGACAAAGCTAACAAGGAGAAGAAAATGTTGTGCCACATGGCTTATCACTATTTGGCCTGGAACAAAATTTGCAAGACAAGGATAAGAAGCCTAAAAGCCAGGTTAAGGAGAGCCTTGAAAGTCAAAAAAGAGCAAGAAGAGCTCAAGATCTTGGCTAAAGCATCATTGAGCTAGCACAACACCTAACAAAGATCACTCATGCCAAATTTCAAGAAATTTGGTGAAGTTTTTGTCATTTTTGAATTTTTGAGGCAAAAAACAGGTTTTTCTGACAGGCGCTACGATTTCGATGGGAACATATTCTTGCAAAATGGCTTACATATTTGGAATTAGCATGAAAAAATATGCTTTCTCAGAAATGGCTCGAAATTTTTGACAAGTTTTGAACCTCCAAAAGGGCCAAAAACTCCTCAAAAATGCCCTTTCTACCACTTTTTTGCCAAACATGAAGCAGTCTTTGGATATTGCATTTTTGGAGGGGCAAATTGACACCAATTTCAAAAATTCTACTTGTTAGAGAAAGTAGACGGATAGACCTTTCCAACAAGCCATCTTGGATCAGTAAAGGCCTCCAAATTCAGCTGGGAAAAAGCGCTATGCATATAATCAGCGGCGCTACACATAGGAGATATTTTTGCCATTTTTGCTCAAAACTCAAAATTTTTGCCTAGTTTTTTCTCAGTTTGACTTTGTCTCTCTCATGGTCAAAATCATGATGTAAATTGATGTAAATTGATGTAAATTGATGTTCTTTTATGTAAAAATGATGAAAATTGACTCAAGGACGTAGATACACCATGTATAGATGGTTTTGAACTGAATGAATCAGTTTCCATAGTTTTAGAGGCAAGCTGTTCCACTGCCTATTTTTCAGTTCCTAGTTTAGATATTGTTGAAACAGCTCTTAAACTCATGGATTCGACCCCTAATGGTTAGAATAGGTGGTTTGATGCCTATATCTTGTACTTTCTTAGTCATTTGTCAAGGTTGGACTCTTGTGGATGCATTGAGAACTATTGTACATTACTTCTGTACTTTGGCAAGGAAATAAACTAGGGTTTTGTAGCATTACTTCTATAGTTTGGCAAGGAAATAAACCAGGGTTTTGTGGGATTCTTGTGGTAATGTGAATTAGCATAGCTTCCTTCTCAGTTATTCAGTGATCTTATGTTTATGTGTGCCATCATCTCTTTTATTCTTCATAGCTAAATGAATCAAGTGTAAAAGGTAGAATTCATTGATGTTTCAGTGCTCTACCTTAGGGTTTATTTAGTTTTACATGTTTTCTATTGTTTGAAGAGGACTCATGACTTTTTCATGCCCTCTCCAGCTCCTCACCAGTCTTTAGTTTCACCATTACACTCATTACAAAGTTATAAAACACTTGCCTATCTTGCCCCATAGAAACCTTTGCAAATCTGTGTTCATTTCCCAGACCCAAAGCTGCCTTCCCCATCTGATCTAGCAATCCAACCATTAAATTCAATCAATTTCCTCTGAGCAAGCATACCTAGCCTAAAATTAGTTTTTATATTAGTCATCTCAAGCCTTACTTGTTATATTTTCTTTGAGATTGACAAGGAGAGAGCCCTCTCCCAACCTGGTAGGGCTAGCTACCAGGCTAAGCATGGTTTGATGTTACCCTAGACCTACCTTTCTTAGCCTGAGGTAGATTTAGGCCATAACAATACCTAAGTTTAGCATCCCTTAAAGTTTTTCTGAAAAATGCCACTGGATGCTCTGAATCCTCATCATCTTTCTGCAATAAGACTGTTGCAAGGGTGTCAAAGGAAGCAAAGGAGAAGATATGAAACTACTTGCTATAGTCTGGGCCGATCAAAGTGGGAGCTTCCATAATAGCTCTTTTGATGGCTTCAAAAGATCTTCTTGCTACATCATTCCATTTTATTTCTGATCCCTTTTTTAGCATAGAGGTGATGTGTGTAACCAATTCTACAAAATTAGGAATAAACCTCCTTACAAAATTTAATTTTCCCAGAAAGGATTGGATGTCGTTTTTTGATCTTGGGATAGACAAGGTCTATATTTCTTTCACTCTGTCTAGGTCAATCTTGACACCTGCAATAGAAACAATGTGTCCTAGAAGCTTGCCCTCTTCTAAAGCAAATTGTGAGTTCTTAGGATTCACTGATATCCTAAACCTTCTGCACTTCAGGAACACTTTCTTCAAATGTTGCAAATGATCTTGATGGTTGCTAGAGTATACTCTTATATCATCCAGATAGACAAGGAAAAACTTATCCTTCTCTCCTATAAACTCTATATCCATGGCTTTCTGAAAGGTAGCCGCAGCATTCATCAGCCCAAAGGTCATTTTGGAGTACATAAAACTGCCCCAAGGAGTGTTGAAAGTAGTCCTTTCTTGGTCATCTGGATGTACAACAACTTGGTTATACCCTAAAAATCCATCCAAGAACGTCATAACTTTAGCTCCTGAGACATTTTCTAGCATATGTTCCATCTTGGGCAAGGGATAGTTGTCTTTCTTAAAGCATTTGTTCAGGTTCCTGAAATCCACACACAACCTGATTTCTCCACTTTTCTTCCTCACCACTACCAAGTTGGCTACCCACTTTGAATATCTCAAAGGAACTACGATTTTGGTAGCCAACAAATTCTTGATTTCTTTTTCAATTAGAGGGAGGAGCAAAGGATTTATGGGTCTCAGCTTCTGCTTGAAAGGAATGGTGTCTTTCTCCAATGGGATCTTATGCTGGATGATATTTTTGTCATAAGTTTTAAGGTCACTATATTCCCAGGCAAAGACATCAACAAATTGCTTCATTAAGGTGCATTACTCAGAACTTTGGGTAGCATACAAATGGGTGGACAAATTTATATACTTTGGATGATCTGGACTCCCTATGTTACACCTATGGACTGCATACTGATTTTATTTTTGGGCAATCTTATGAGGCACATCATTATGGTCAAACAACTTCTCCAGAGGCACTAGCCCTTTAGGTATATGATTGCTAGGCAATTGTACAATACTGTCTTGGCCAATTCTGTTCCTTAGTTGGGGCTGGGGACCTTCCTCCAAGGTTTCATTCTCTTGATCAATTTGCATTTTAGGGAATTCATCAATGACTTGCAGAAGCCTATTTACTTCATCATCATCCTCAAAGACTTTCCAGTGCTGGACATTATTAGGCAAGGATGGTCTATATTTTATCTGGACTTCATAAGCCAATCTAGGGGGCATGGGAGGGGTGAACATGCTAGCAGACACAGCAAGGGAATCAACAAGCTGATTTTTTACTCTAGGAATATAAGAGATACAAAAGCTATCAAAGAGTCTTTGAGTCTCCATAACTCATCTTTGTATGCTTTCAGCCTTGGGTGCCTTGCTTGGAATGTTTTGTTCACTTGTTGAATGATGAGATCAACATCTCCAAACACCTTTATGTCTTTGATTCCCATGTCTTTGGCAGCGTTTAAGCCCAATATCAGAGCCTCGTACTCTGCTATATTGTTGGTGACCTAGAAAATCAGCTAAAAAGACAGATGTGTGCTTTCCTATTTTGGAGACACCAACACCACTCCTTCCCCTGCAGTTTCCTTTGAACAAGCTCCATCAAAAAACATATCCCAAGCCCGGGTCCCTTTCTCTTTCATGGCCTAGCATACTGGTTTCTTGAGCTACACCATGGCCCTGTTGGATTCTTCAATTTAAAGAATACATGTTCCAAAATCAGTTTCCATAGCGTAGATGGGATGATTAGTGGGATTCTTCTCATCACTGATGATATAGGCCAATTGGGATTCCATGTATAGTCTTCTGCTTTCTCCTCCAAAAACTAGGACAGTGGCATAAGACAAGTCATTTTTCAATGTCCCATCCAACCTCTTAATCCACCCTTTGGAAAGTAGCATACCAAACTTAGGGGGAACATCTACTACCACAATAACCATCATCATGCTTTTCATGGGCAACTGAGTTAGGGTGATGGCTAAGTCTCTAATTAACCCCAGACATTTCACCTTCTTCGAATCAGAGGAGAGCAAATCATGATAAGGTTTGGTAATATCAAGGCCTAACTCTTCAATAAAAAATTTGGCATCAGATTATGGTTGGCACCTATGTCCAGCAGACAATTGTGGAGGATTTTGTCATGAATGGTCAAGGAGACATAAAATGATGGGGAGCTATTATCAAAGGCTTTAGTCACTGAGCTAAGCACAACTGTAGGTTTGTCCTCTTGTAAATTCACATAGTGATTTGAGGCTCATGTGGCTTTCATCTCAAGGGCATCAAGGATGGGCTTCTTAAAGACCTCACTATTTACAAGTTCTATCAGAGGCACAAATATTTTTAACTTCTGGACTTTTGATTCAAAGCTGAAAGGGGAAGGAGACTTGTCAGGGCCTCTTACCTCTTGAGTTGGTGTTTTGAGGATGATCAGATCAACTATTGGTCATTTCTGCTTGTTGATCTGCTGCTCTATGGGGACATCAACTCTTTGGGTAGGATTCGTTTTGACATTACTCATTCTTGACCTCAAGTTATATCACTGTTGGTCTTCAGTCTACAGAACAACTTCTCTATCCCACTCTTGACTGGTTTGGTCCCTGAGTAATGACTCCTCGTAGGTAGCTAATGTAAAAAAGGCAACACTACCCTTGTCCTCCATGTAGTGAATCTCATCCTCTTCATCAAACTACTCCTCCTCCATGACTGCATTCTGGAAAGGAGTCTTAACCATTTGTTCTTCACTGGCCTCTTTTCTCCTCTGAATGATCTGCAATTGCTCATTTGCTCTTCTGTATGGATTTGGATTTCTAGGAGCAAATGTATTAGGAAGCCTTGCTTTCCCAGAACTCTGCTCAACCTTCAGCTTGGAGATTTTAGCAGCGAGTGACCTTATCATTTTAGTCATTTTGTCTATTTCGGGTTTTGAACATGAAGAATAAGAGGAAGACTCACCTCTCTGCCTCCTTCTATCAACATGTCCTTTGAGTTTCTCTGTAGCCATGATATTGGATTCCACCTTCAAGGCCGCATCTTACATTTCAGCTAGAGAAGCACATCTTCTCTCTCTTAATAGTAGGTAGGAATAAAAATCAAAGGTATTGACATAGGTGAGTTTGGTAGAGGTGGGGGTAGGCTTCACTTCAGTTGGTATCTTGCTATACATACAATTGAATATTTTATTAAAATCAAATAGTGGCTCCCCATTTTCCCTTTTCAGATTGCCAAACTCAGTATGGTAGTATAGTAGGTCTTTCTTATCTCCCCAATGCTTTAGAAACACATAATCTAATGCTTCAATGTCTTCTATAGACCCATGGGTCAGCTCTCTGAACCACTTTCTAGCCTCTCCATCAAGGCTTTGGACAAATACTCTCATCCACACATCATCTTCACTAATATCTAGGTTATTAGCATAGCTATAAAAATACTCAAGGTGTTCTTCAGTTGTTACTCCCTTTGTCCTAGTGAACTTAGGCATGTATTTCTGATATTCTCTTGCAGGCATGGAATTCAAAGAAATACACAGGACCAGGGGTCCATACCTAACAACTATGATTCTTTCCATTTTGGTGGGTGTTTGTGGACCTGCCATGACTAGGGAGGATGGAAGGGTGCTAGTAGTTTGAATGATAGAAAGATGAGAAATTAATGACAGGGCTGAAGCAAACTGATGGACTGGAAGGGATGTTTCCTTTGGGCTGAGATCCAAAGGAGGACCTAAAGAAATGGGAGATTTATGATTCTTTGAAAATATTTCTTCACTGCTAGTACTAGAGGCTATATTTTCAACATGTAGATGCCCTGTTACAACCTTTTCTGGTAGAGATACATAAGATTGTTTAGGCTTACCTGATCGTGATGCTCCCTTTTGTGATGTCTTTCTATGCTTGACAATCTTCTTAGGGTCAGGTACTATGTTAGCTGGTGATTTTTGAGGATTTCTTTGAGTATGCCTCACAAACTGAGCGAGAACTATGATGTGGAGTTCCCAAGAGGTTCGGCCTCTAGTAGAGTCGCCAGATAGATGACTACAACCAAAAATGTGTCCAAACTTTGTCTATCATCAAAGCTGGATCTGTGTCGTTCTCCCAGGGAAGCTGAGCTTCAATCTCCTCTCCCCGACAATGGCGCCAATTATGTTAGGATTCCAAGAAACTCTCCTAGGTTGTAGCTTGGAGATGCTTGGTAACATATAAATTCAACTATTTTTTCAAGGTTTAATGGAAGGAATGATGGTTTGGTTCAAGCCATATAACCACTTCTACTATGTTTCACTCCAGACATGTATGAACACCCTCAGACTACAAGGCTTTAGACCACCAATGCTCATAGTTTAGATATTAGGTGAATATGGAGAATACTAGCCACACCATTAGATACACAAGACCATGTGATGGCCGGCTACAACTAGTACAGAAACCTGCAAATCTAATCTATTAATGCAAAGACATGATGACAACTATCCTGCATTAGATAGAAAGAAACCTGAGTAACCTATTCAGTGATGCATTCAACATTCTAACACAAATATAAGATGACAATTATCCAGTGTTAAACATTAAGAGATCAAGAACACTACACATCAGGCACAAGTTTAGAATAGAAGAAAATGGACAATGAGCAATTAATAGCAAAAGAAGCTTATATTGTTGAAAATGAAGATGAGACGTTGCAAGCGACAAAGTGTCTACAGTCTCTAGAAGTTGAACCTTACATCCAATACCCACCCTGATTACATATTTCTTTTGGATATTTATAAGTTTACATTACAATGGCACCTGGCCGTTTAGGTATGGAGGGGTCTTAATTGACCACCAACTGCATTTAACTGCTTGATGGAGTCTCTGAACGAGGTTTCTTGCATCACTGTGTAAATATAATCTATACAACTGTTGTGCTGTCCTTTATGTGGTTGGAATGCTCGCAGTAGTGAAGTGCATCACTGATAATCTCTGTTACAGAGCCCTGCCATGTCCTTTTCTCCTTTTGGCCATGCTTTCTATTTAATGCAGTTTTTGGGGATTTGACTATTATTAGTCAAGTGGAGCTAGTCAGCTCCTTCCTTGGGCAACAAAATGGATGTAGGACATAGGGTGCATGGGTAGGTGGATAGTTAGGATGAGCGAGAGAGATGCTTGTCGGATGGTGGAGATGAATGGCAGAGATGGCTCAATGAAGGCTATCGGCCAAAGTGGGAGCGGGCGTGTCAAGGCCATTAGATCCTCAGTGGACAAATTGGATGATCATTATGTGATGGAGCTGTACGGGCGTTAATGGATGAGGGTGGTTTACTTGGGTGGTAACGGTTTTCATCGCACTGCTTTGGAGCGCTAAGTGGTAATTGCTCGGGGAAACGAGATTCCACTCAACAAATGACACGTAACAGTGGGTGAGAGAGAAAAACTACCCTCATCGCACACTATCATTCGATCTAGTTGTCCACATGATATGTGCGAAGGTCGTCAGATCTCGATGGAGATGATCTGATGGTGGAAAGTGGTCAAGAGGGGTGCCTTTATCGGGCATGATGTGAGCATTTGGATTGGCGGGGGTTGATCAATGGTGGGGATGTGGCGTGATGAGTTACAAGTGCACAAGGCATATGGATAAGGTTTTATGGTTTGTTTAGCTTTGTGCTTAGGGTTGAGGCCAAAGGGAATTTTGTTGGATTTGGAAGGTTCGTTTAGGGAATGGGGAAGGTTAAAGGTAAGAGGGGTGAGGGAAAAAAGGGAAAAGTGACCAATGTAAGCCCCTTTTGGGACACAACAAAATAGACCAAGCTTCTCTCTATCATTAGAAAGTCAGCGCTACATAGTAGAGCTAACATACACCATAATGTCTACGTGGTATTAGAGCAAGATTCACATTAGAGCATGAATTTTGAAGTTGTTTCTCTGGAGGTTTGAATTTGTAGTTCATTTTAGTAGGATCCCTTCAGAGCATAGAAGATGACCTTTAATGGGCTGAGGCTAGAGTATGCCTTAGAAAATAGCTCTAATTTCATCAGAGGGAAGGATGACATGGAGGAGGTACTTGATGACAATGGATTGCTAGAATACATCAAGAGAGATGTCGCAAAACCAATGGAATCTGATGCCCAAAAACTTGCTCAGTTGAAGAAAGATGTAGCCAAGGTGAGGAGAATAATATTGGAGGGAGTACAAGACGTATTGGAGGAAGTACGGACCACATTATCACCAATCTCCATGGGAGAGAAAATCCTTATGTAATGTGGTAGGCACTCACATATCTATTCCAAAATAGTAGTGACCACAGGAAGTTGGCGCTCAAGGATAAACTTTGAAATATCAAGATGCAGAAGAATGACAATATCTCGCAATATTTGAGCAAGTTTACCCAAGTTCAAGATGAGCTTGTAGGAGTCGGTGTTACTATTTCAGAGGATGACTTGGTAAGCCTAGACCTTCTGGGCCTTCCCAAGAGTTGGCATAGCTATCAATGTTCAATGAACAGGAGGGAGAAACTATAGAATTGGGAACTCATATGATCTGATTTAGAACATGAGTAAATAAGGAAGAATACAGGATATGGGACCTCATCCAAGGGCGAGGATGAAGAAAACTTTGCATTGGTTGGAAAGGGAAATAAGGGAAAAGGGAAGAAATCTCAAACTAAACTAAAATCTAGCCAAGGGAAAAATAAGAAAGATCTGTCAAAAATTAAATGTGTCCATTGCCATGAATACAGGCATTATGCCATGAAGTTTCCACACAAAAGGGCAAGTAAGAAAACCTTAGGAGGAGCAACAGGTGAAGCCTTGGCATCATAGTTGAAGCTTGACATTATCCTTATTACATGCATGTCCATCACAATGATGGGGAGTGTGTGGTAGTTGGACTTAGATGCACCATTCCACATGACAAGGTGTAGAGATTTGTTGAGTGACCTTGACAAGAAAGATCTCCAGATGCACATCAATCTAGGGGATGAAGGATGGTATAACACAACCGGTATAGGTACAATCACCTTTCAGAGGGATTTAGGTTCCCCTCTCAGGCTCGAGGTGTTAGGATATTCTGACACATAGGAAATAGTTAAGTATAATTTGGTCTAGTATAGAATTAGGTAAAGTGTGTTTCTTTACTATGTACTTTTGTAACTTACAATCCGACAGTCACGATATGTAGTGATCCGACGGTTCATTCTCTCCTTGGTATTACCGATACTTGATCCGTGGCTTAACACCCGATTGGTCCATGATATCTATTTAAAGAGCATGGAGGGTCATTTGTAGGTGAACTGTTCATGAGAGAAGCTTATGTAAATTTTCATTCTTTCATTAATAAATTGCCTGAAGTGGTCGCATTGGCTCAGGTCGTGAATTGTTTCCCTCTTTGAGGGTTTTAACCACGTCAAAAATACTGGTGTATTGATTTGTGATCTGTTTATGAGCAGTGTCCTTTGGTTTTCTTTCTGAGGAACTTACCCTATAAATTCCTACATGGTATCAGAGCTATTTGAGGGCCGCGCCCGTTGGTGATCCAAATCTGAAGTTGATAGAACTGCGTCCGACTGCCGTTTCCTAGATATGATGTTTCTGACTGCTTTCAGGCCGAGAGGACTGCTCTGTTGTGTTAGGAGCATCTGTTCCATTGAGGAACCCCTTTCGTTTCATGCGAAAAGGTTTATGGTAGCCCTAGCTACGTCATTTTTAAGATCTGGAGGTATACAGTGTTTATTTGCAGTTTCTAGTTATTTTCTCTCTGTTTATTATTTCGGTTTATTTAGCTTCTTTTTTTTATTACCGGATCTATATCTTTCATTTCTACGTATGTTCTTTGCCCTATGACTCTGTGCGATCTGGGCAAATCAAAAACAGAGAGGAAGGATTTTTCTCATGCGTATGCTCTTTTCCGCTGCGCCTTAGTGTGATCTCGGAAAATCAGAAACATTGAGGAAAATATTTAGTTTCCGGGTAAAGCTAACTTTAAGCCGCAAGGTTTGTTTTTTTGTATGTCCGTGCTGGGTTTTGTTTTTTTTGTTTTGTAGGGAAAAAAAGCTTTCTCAAACAAGCACGCAACCCAAAGCTTCAGTGACCAAAAAAAAAAAAACAAAGCGCCCCCCCCCTGGATCACTAGGCCCTAAACCAAGACTCCTCCCTT
Source organism: Pinus taeda (assembly GCA_000404065.3). Lineage (NCBI taxonomy): Eukaryota > Viridiplantae > Streptophyta > Pinopsida > Pinales > Pinaceae > Pinus > Pinus taeda. The sequence goes on along the minus strand of APFE031649625.1, from coordinate 53,977 downwards.
AGGTGTTACCATGTATCTTGCCAAAACTGGTCAAGGGATTCCTAGGCCATTGGGAATGAACCTTGATACCATTCCCCCCTAGATTCTAAAATCCATCCGGCAACTGCAAAGGTCAAAGCCAAGATAAAAATCCCAACACACCATGGTGTTTAGAAAAGGAAAGGCTAGGCAAAAAACCAATGTCATAACCTGAAAAAACCATGCCACTGACAACAAGAGAACCATACACCAACATGAAAAGCCATACAATATGTTACCTGCAAGTATTCCTGTTGAATCTACTTTATCCTGCTCTTCCTTTCTTGATCCTTGCTTTCCTTCCTTTCCCTTTTCTTGCTTTTCCTTCCTTTCTCCAAAGCTAGAGTGCTCCAAGAAAATTCTAAGTGTCCAAGAGTGAGAGAGAGAGAATAATGAGAGAGCTCCAAAACTGCACTGACCAAGCTTACACTGACCAAGCATGACAAAAGTCTTGCCAACTGATCCTCAGAAGCCTTTTTATCAATAAGGCCTCTATTTTCTTCATTTTCCATTATTTTCCTTCAATTTCCTCCTCACATGCAACCTGTGACCTTTCACTTCCATTTTTTCCTATTTCCATTATTTTCATAAATAAGGGTGCAAAAAATGACTTTTTGCCTTTCTACGTTTTTCCCTTTGCCAATTTACTTTAGTCATAAACACATCCAGTGATGCCCACTAGGATATCTTTGCCCAACATTCAACTTGGAATACGTGTCCCTTACCCGTGGTCATATTTTTGCCTTTATTAAATTTTATTACATGGAATTTTCACTAGGGTTGTTAAGCTACAGAAGATTTGCTTGGATTCTTTCCTTCTTTCACTTGTTTTATATTATATGTTTTATTTTCATCTTCGTATCATTGTTTTATGCACAAAATTCACCTATACAAAAACACAATGGCATGCCACCAAGTGGCTCTTGTTTCATATTTAATTGTTTTCATTAAACCTTTTGTTTTATAAATATTTATTAAATATTTGTTTTCTCTTTGAATTGAATTTAGATTCAATAATATTTTTATTATGTATTTTAAAATTTGGTAATAATTAGTTATATTTTTGTGTAAAAAAGGTGTATTCTACATATTGGGGATATATGTGATTCTCTTTGTGCTCAAACATGTGTCCTTTTTAAAATAAAAATACAATATTCTCTAAATAAAAATACTAGTCAGCTATAAGAAAAAAAACAAAAAATGAATATACTTGTATGGCCAGTTTTAATTAAAAGTATTATAAAGTATGAAAGAGATCTAAATATATTTCATTATGCACTTCTCTCATTTATAAATAAAAGATATTCTCTAAATAAAAATACTAGTCAGCTATAAGAAAAAAAGAAAAAATGAATATACGTGTTTGGTGAGTTTTAATTAAAAGTATTATAAAGTATGAAGGAGATCTAAATATATTTCATTATCCACTTCTCTCATCCATAAATAAAAGATTTAGATATTCATATGAAGTAAGTAATTTTACATTAGAGATATAAAGTAATTAAAAGTAAAAAACTTATATTTTCACTTTTAAGTATGGAAAATGTATAATGCTTATACCTTTTTAAAATATTCACTATAGAATTTTTGAACATATATATATATATAGTAGTGAAAATTAAAAAATTTAATTATTTTAGTAAGATAATAAGAAGAATATATGTATTCATTTAAATTCTTAATATAAAAATTAATATGTAGCATTTAAAATAATAAACAATAATAAAATAGACTTCAATAAATGTTTTAATATAAGATAAGTATACTTACATGTATTTAAAAATATCTTAATAATGAAACAAACGCTTATTTCATTGTTTATCTTAAATAAAATCAAATTGTATCTATTATGAAATCCAAATCTTGAAGGAAATTTTCAACGCATTGAATCTATTTATACATTCAAAATTGTGTTTTAAACAATATAATTTTAAAATTGTATTTTAAAGCTATTTCTAGTTTTTCTTTCTAAAAATGATTTGCACTTCAAGAGATTTGATACTTTGTCGTGCTTTGTAGATTTGTGGTTAAGATGGATCTAAAATAATTTTTAGACAAATTTTAATTTTAATTTTTAAAAAATATTTAAATGGTGGTCAAAGTAATGTGAAATCTGTGAAAACTGAGAGATCCAATATTCAAATCTCTTCAAATCTCCTTGTTTGCTACTAGAGAGGAGGAAATACTGTAGACCCCATAGGTTTACTAGTAATTACATGAGGTGAGTTGTTGGTTTCCTATTAAGATAGAGAGAATATATATATATATATATATATATATTTATATATATATATATATAAATGTGTTAAGTTTAGAATTTTTTTTTACAATTTAGTAAATAATTCAAACAATGTGTAATTATGTTTAATATAATAAATATATAATTTCACAATTATAATAAATTAACTTATACAATATATGATATTCATTCATTCATTTGCACAAGTTAAGAGTAAAATAATTGTTCACTTACTCATTATAAAAATATAGCGGTAGTCGGGGAATTTGAAAGTCAATAAGTAAGTGAAATATATGGACAATGAAATACAATTGAAATTTGATTTTTTATACATCTTCTAACAAATGTAGCAAAAGGTTAAGTTTAAAAAGAAAATTACACTAGGGAATTTGGATATAATGAAATACAATTCAAAATTTGAGTTTTTATATATCTTCTAACAAATGTAGCAGCACTAATGTCCCAAAACAGGAGTTTGATTTCTTTGGGTTTTTTAGAAATGACATTAAATAATTTATGAACGAATAAAGAAAAATCACAAAGCACGTGCACCTTCTAGCTAGGGATTCATTTTTAAAGTTTTTCTTAGGAAAACAAATTGTGTCTATTGTGGATGGTGTGTATATCTTTTTCTATTTTCTATTTGTCTCAATTAATCAAGTAGATAATCAACTAACTAAAAAATATAGAATAGGGAAAATTAACAGTAAATATTTTAGTGATTTTTTTTCAGATTTGACAAATGATTCCAATGGAATATCTATGACAATTTATAGATCATATTCATCATTGTTCATGCAAAAGCTTAAACTCAAAGGTTGAGGTTTTAGTTTTATAGAGCAACCTTCATTTTGCAAGTAGGTGTGAGTACACAAATTAGAGGTCACTGATGACTATGTCCTGCCCCATTTTTAGGAAATCCAATTTATTCTTCTCATTTACAATGACACTCTTTCAAGAATAATGACAAAGGTTAAATCAAAACTTAGATGAATTATTAGAGTACGCTTTGGATTATAGCTTATTGTTTTTTGTTTCTATGAGTATTGCGATAGCTAGGAGATAGAAATAATGGAGTTTCATTTCTAGTTATGATTATTTGCAACTCATCACTTTTGGTATCTCTTTGATGTGTAAATGTTTCTAATATGTTTCTTGAAACAAGTTGTGTAGGATCATTTTTTGTTATTATTATGGAAATAATTTTGTTTTGTCAAAAACAACGGTGAATATAATGTCATAATTATAGTTGTTATTGTGACTCTTAGAAGTTGAATTTTGATTATTATTATGGTTGTATAATCCATAGAATAAACTTTTTAATTTGATATAAAATAATAAAATAAATATATATATATATATATAATATTATTATATATATATATTATATATATATTATATATATATTATCTTTGTATTCAAGATGAGAAAGATTAATTCTACATTATCATCTTATGAAATTAAATTTGGCACCATTCTAAATCTCAAATATTAAACAATATATATAATATATATAATTCTTAATTTAATGTAAATATAACATAAAAATATATATTATTAATATTTTTCAAATTAAATAAAATAAATTCTAAATTATGAATATTAATTTAATTATAATTATAAATAATTTATAGTGAATCAAAAATTATTTAAAAATAAATAAATGACATTTATATAAACATTTTTCTATATAATATAAAAGTGTGGAGGGTTCATCCTCCACATAAACGAAAATCATCATTTCAGGATCAAAGCCGGTTTAGGTGCTGGGACTAACAACTTCGCTGAGCTCATCACTCTCCGCCATCTTCTCCATTTCGCCCTGCGACACCATTGTGCTAATATCAACATTTATGGGGACTCACAGCTCATCATTAGTTGGATAAATGGCACTGCAATTTGTCACATGCACTCACTCAGCACTATCTTACATGATGCTCTTGATCTCAAATCTGCATTTAACCATATATCCATCTCTCACATATACAGGGAGCATAATAGGAGTGCCGACAAGCTTTCCAAGGAGGCGGCGTTGATAGACAGGGCCACATGGGAAATCAAGGAAACCATCTATCAGCAGGAGCAGACTTTTTACCATCGGCCTTATATAGATCCAGAGTACCCAACTCTGGATCAGCGTGCAACAACATAGCTGATATATATAATTAGTCTACAGCACAACAGACATAGACTGAAATTTTTTGTAAGTATTTTGAAATTTTTGATGGCAAAAACATACTGATAGTACACTGACAGCATACCCTGCATGGTAGTGCAATACAAGAAGGAACTAAAATATCATGTAAAAACTGACTTCATGTAAAACTGATCATCAATGAAATATTACTGATTTTTCCAGAGGAAAAAAAATATAAAAATAATATTTTTTTAAGCTTGGTGGAACTACATATTCATCATGTCCAATATATCAACTAGATCGGGGGAGGAAATAAACCAGTGACTTCACATCAAGGGGCGGGGAAATGAATCAGTGACTTCATATCAAGGAGTGCCTTAAGAGAGCACCCTATTACCGTCTATCCAAGACCTCATGGACAATATAAAGATAATATAACATTAAAATAATATTCAAATATTACACAACAAAAGGCAAAAATATATATTACAAGTTACATGATATATAACAAAAACATTTATAATGTGTTATTCAAGTTGAGAAGACCGAAAAGATTATTTTTCACATTCTCATCTTCCCGAATTATATTTTTCCACCTCTCAATCAATTATTTTCTGTAACTTGGAGAATTTTTCCATTCCTCTCTCGCAATCTACTCAACAATGGACACTATACTATCCTCAACAATCTAAATTTAGACATTGTTTTGTCATCCTGCACATCTTGGGGTCCCACTATATTCTCTACCTTCTCACATACCAAGATCGCCAAACTTTCCAACATTGGAAAGCTACCACTTCCGATCTCTAACTCCTTTAACTTATTACACCCCATATTTTAATGTCCCTTAAATTAGATAGTTTCTCTAATACCAATATTTTCAACAATGAACCAGTTTGTATGTACAAATGTTCAAGTTTGGGTATTACTCTGTCATTGAACACACGAGAGGGTCCCTCTATAATGTCAAAAGTGTATAACTAAAAAATCCTCAAGTCCTCCAACTTTGGAAGACCACCATTCTCAAGTTCAAGTGCTTCAAAGTTCTAGCCACAATGTGTATAACTGAAAAAGCCTCAAGTCCTCCAACTTTAGAAGACCACCACTCTCAAGTTCAAGTGCTTCAAAGTTCTACCAATAATGGATGCCAATTTATTTAGATGAGGTAATTCATTCTCAATATTTTAATTTTACCATAAGCACATATATCAATGTATTCACATTGTTTCTTCACTTGATGATCCACCATTCTTTCTAATTTTCTTAGATCATGAAGTTGCAAGATCTTCAACCTTAGGAAACCTCATCTACAATTCCATTCTAAATTTTGCACGTAACAAGCTCCCTAAGTTGGCCACACTCGGACATGTCTAAAACTCGCAGGTTTGGAAACTGTGAAATGAAGATGGATAAACTTACCCTTCATAAGCCTAGAAGGAAAACTAGTCTAACTTCTTCAAATTGTCTTTAGACGAGGTAATTCATTCTCAATCTTTTCATTTTACCACAATCACATATATCAATATCTTCACACATTGTTTCTTCACTTGACAACCCCATCATTCTCTCTAATTTTATTAGATCATGAAGTTGCAAGCTCTTCAACCTTGGGAAATCTCGTCTACAATTCCATTCTGAATTTTGCACGCAAGAAGCTCCCTAAATTGGCCACACTCCCACACGTCTAAAAGTCTCAGCCTTCGAAACTGTGAAATGCATATGGATAAACTTACCCCATAAGCCCAGAGGGAAAACTATTCTGACTTCTTCAGGTTATCAATGTTGAAGGTAAAAATATGCTTCTCCACCACATCATCTCTATCTGCGTCACAAAAGCACTTTACATTTAACCTTAGGTTCATCCATGTAGTCATTTTTTTCAATATTGTTGCAAGAGTAAATCAAGATTGTAGATTTTTACATATATTAGAAAATTAATGGATATGAGCTTTGTTCGCTTATGTCTATAAGATTTTCAAAATGTCCTAAAATCTACAAAATCATTAATGGTACTATTAATTGTTTTACAGACAACTTTTCATGTTGCATTGAACTTTGCAGCGGCAATGGACGTGCCAGTTATTTTCATTTGCTACAATAATGGATAGTAAATTAGCACACCAACTTCAAAACAATTCAGACATATAATTTTTTAGTTCCTTTTTATGATTTTCAGATTATTAAGTCCATGAACATTGACTAGGAAATATATGATGTTATTGAATATTCTATGGCAAGTGTTGGAGTAGTGGTGAGAGGGCCATCTTATGTAATAAAAAACATACTCTTTGATAAAAATCAAAGAAATGAATGCCGTTAAAACAACTTGATCAATGGAAGTCGAAGAGAGCAAACCTATTCTAGTTTATTCTAGTTTACTTAATTAATGTATTTTTGTTTCCAGAAGAAGTTACTTCTCAGATAATTCCTTCCATTCTCATCACTGTAGTAATAGATTGAACATTATCATGAAATTCATTAAAATTGTGGTTCAATATAAATCTATTTTAATTCATAAAAAAGATTAGTTTTTTATTTTGGTTATAATTAAAGTTTTCTTTATTTAATTATAATCAAATTCATTTTTATGGCAAATTCATTAATATGGGAATGATAACCATTTTTCTTTTACTATAAATTTTAAAAATATTCTAAAATATCTTGTCAATTAAATTCTAAAATATTGTCAATCTTACAATCCAGTTAAATCAACAAAAAAAAACATATTCTTTTATTTTGCCCCGAGTAAAATAAAAAAAATTGGCCCAATATTCTACCCCAAATGGTGCCCAGAAAAAATATTAGAATTCAAAAAATCAAAATATTAATTTTTTTTTTCAATCATGAAAATAAAGCCTTCTTACGCTAATTAATATAAAATGGTTACAATATCACATTTCCTCATGTTTCTTACACATTTTCCTATGCCCATAGTAATTGTTCTTCTTAGATATAAAAAACAAGCACTGAAGTTCAAAATATAATCTATTTTGCTTCAGTGTACTGTACCTATTACATTTCTGTCAAAATATAACCGTGAATAATTTATCTAATAGATCGTATTTCTGTCAAAATATGACTGTGAATGATCTGTCTAATGGATCATCCGAACTATGCGATGTAAACGACAGATCTGTTCTGTGAGGCAAAAATACAGACCTTGAAATATTGAATATTTAACGTCTCTGTTGGAACTTCAGGTCATGTTCAGGTTGACAATGGCATCTAACCAGTTTTCGATTTATCACGAAATGACGTACCAAGATGCATTCACGAGCAAGATGCCAGTCTGCGACAGTTTTTGCATTTCGTCTCATCCGTACACTCAGCAGCTATGTGTCCTTGTTTGTAACAATTGTTACAGAGCCTAATGTCTCCAGGTGAGAGATCTGGAACCGTAGATACTCCCTCCTCCAGCTTTAGGCTTCATGCCTTCCCAAACTCTAACATCCCTACTAATCTTTCGGTCTCTCACTAGGGTTTTGGAGTTCCGCGATGCTTGTCAAAAATTCAGAGGAATGTTAACCGAATGCTTCACAAGCAGCTCTGAGAATCCTTGACGCTTCTAGAATGTAGGGAAAGCGTCTTCGTATTTTCTCTGATTGAGTTCCGAAGGGTAATTTGTAAGCGTTTGTTCAAGAGATATTGTCCTTCAGGATCCGGTAAGCTATGTGTTGTTTTCATGTATATTTGTAAATTTCTCTGGAATTTGAAGTTTTGTCATCAAGATTACAGGAAAACTAGTGTATTTGACCACTAAAAATAGTGGGAAAATGAGTGTATTTTCTTGCACGGAAAGATATTTGAAGAATGGAAATGGATCCTTTGCTATGCACCATGCAGCAGCTGCTCAGCATTCCGGGCGACTTAGAGAACCACTCAATGCTGAGACTCGCTCCTATGTGTGTGACACGAAGGCCATGGCTTCCACTCCTATGGACGATAAAGAATACCCAAAACTCCTTTTTATAATCGACATGTCGGGCCTCAAATCCAATAATGCATTTTTAAAATCACTTTTGGTAATAAGACTAATAATGTATTAGACATTGAGCATTTACTATTATCATTATCATTCCATGAAATTTTGGGAGGGAATAATGAAACTTTTCATTAGTTGGTTGTTATAAGTATGTGTTTTGTGTTAAGAGGTTGTTTGTTTAAATTTAGAGGTATGTAGGGCATGTATAAGTAGGCAATTATATCACTAAGTTATCAGGATCATTTGTTCCATAAACAAAGGGTCTCATACATAGGTTTAGTAACTATGTCACAAAATTTAAAATTGATTAGTATAATATTTTTTAGTTTATATGTAATAGGAGAACATTGTGAATATTGACTAATATTTTATCACATATTATTGTTCATAAATCCTTAAAACTAGCATAGTCGTATAAATTAAATGGTTAAATTAAATGGTTAGTAAACGCCAATAAGAATCAATCCATGATAAGCATCAAATCACTTATTTCATCATACATATCAAGTTGCTAAATATTTAAAATGAGAAAATCATGAGAATTAAATAAATTATAAAAAAAATATTAGACTAGGATGACCCCGTCTATTGGCTGGAAGAAGAACGATCAACCAACTATAAATTTATTTAATATATATATATAATATATATATAATCAAAACATATATATAATCAAAACATGGTACAACATCCAACCAATCATTACTTGCTCATGGTACTATGTAGGTGGTTTCAATTTGCCACAAGGGAAACTAGATATTTTTAGCCACCAAAACCTTAAAAAGTAGTCCCAAAAAAATGTCATTTTCAGTACAACCAACCTAATTAAAACATAACTGTAATACAAAAAATTGGCAACAAACATTCTAGCCAATTAAGATTCTGAAGAAATCCCACAGGGCATAGAATAGACAATGATGGGGTGTACCATTAAGTCACTCTGTGATGTAAATATCATCGATTCAAAACTCCATGGGAAAGAATCTAGTCATGTTAAGGGTTGGTGTGACCCATGGCAGGTTCAATCCCTTAGTGATTTGAACAGCTTAGATGTCCCTAGGTCGCAATTTCTCAAGCCAAAGTTTAATCTTATAGTCACCTTTGGAGGACATTGACAACTTGACTTAGAGTCTGAAGAAGTAACAGGAATTGATTACTTGGCACTAGATCAATGAGGAGTAGGAGGGTTGGATTCACACTAAAGGTGTCTTTCCAAATGTACCAGTCGTGCATCCAATTAATCCAAGAAAAGGCATTGATTTCTCATAGCTTTTTTAATTTCCTCTAGAGAATCAAATACATTATATCTCTCCTTCTCTTTTTCCTTTAAAACCGTCCTAGAAAAGTCTTCATCCACCAATGCAAAGCTATGGAATATAGATAATGTTTCCTTCGTCCCCTAATGTGATCAGGGTCAGGAACCCATTTAGAGACCTCTTCCAAAATCACTGAATTATAAATGGCTTAATAGTTTACATCGGCCACAGAATCCAAGTTGTGGAAATCATGATGAGTCTTCCGTGGAACAACAGAATAGAAAGTCCCAGTAACTTCCAATTCTTGGTGTTTATAACAATTCCTACCCTGGGGTCCCATCCACCTCCACCCCTACGGCTACACATATGTTACCTCGGCATATTGCATAGAGATGACATTCTCCCAAGCTTCTTACAAAGATATGAAAAGGCAGGCGAATGTAAGATATAATGGGCTAATTTAAACTCATTGATGGATAAACGTAAACAATTGCCATAGTGGAAACGAAGACCCAAATAATACATAGGTTTAGGAATGACACTCGCTACAGGTATGAGAAGATTACAAAATACAAATTGTAAGCCACCAACCAGGGATATGAAACCACACACAAGAAAAAGGATTCAAACAATCAAAGTTAATTAACCCACTATTACATAGAGTAACTAAGCAAAAAGGAGATATTAGAAAATCCCTTAACAGGGCATCCGAGAAAATACCATAGTTTTTGCACTAACGAGTTATCAGGGCCTCGAGACCAGGACAATAAAAACCAGAAATATGAGGTTGAACCACTTAATGCCACACCAATTGACAAAATAATTTAATACCAACATAAATACCATTATTTGGTCAGTCATGAGTGCACTAAGATTGGCCAAAAAAGAGATGATGAATATTGCGACCATCCATAGGCACAAGAACCAGTCTCCTTCAATAGCCTACATATGTAACTCCACAAATTTACTTAATTTCACTCCACCACTGCAACTCCCCTAAATTTCACTTCCACACCGCCAATATTGCACTTAAACAACATGGTGATACCCCACAACCATAGTTTGGCTCATTTACACTCCCACTGACTAAAACTCAAACAAATTGCTTCACTTCTAGTTCAGTTACAACAATAATGGTAAAATCCTCACATGTTCCTTCCTATAACTGGGGCATAAGCTTTCCCCCTTGCTCAGGTGTTGATGGTCCCTCTTTGAATGAATGGACAACTTCATAGCCTTTAACTGTCAAACCATATTTAATTTTGCATCAAGTGATCGCATTACTGTGCATGCGTGGGGTGAGCCATGCCACCCCTTTCATTAATGCCTATCTCCTAGATAGGGTAGTGGGATCACCCGTGGATCACCCCCGAATCCTCCTCTTTGTCCCATTATCCACCCCCATCAAGGAAAACACACACACACTCACACATATTAGAAAAACATGTAACAAGATTTCAACCATGGAGACTCAACCCTACTTTATCATGGAGATTCGTAATTTGTAAATGGGTGTTGTTACAATAGCATTGGCCGATACCATGGTTTGTCAATATCACATGCCTAAAAACCATAACTCATTTCATATGACACTTATTCATATGACATTTTTAAAATTAATTAATAATTAATTTGTAAAAAAAATATCAACATTTGATTTGTTTATACTATTAAGAATATTCTAAAATATTCTATAGAGACTAAATTTCTACCAGCAACCTAATAATTATTGGTAATTAAATTAAAATTTTGAAAACCCTATTGCAAAGTAGACATGCATATCTACATAATAAATGGGATCATAGTAAAGTATTTACAAAACAATATATAGTTAACTATTAACTAGTAAAATGTGTATTAATGTGTACTTTGTATATATGAATTTACATTGATATAATATGTTAGACTGATATATAAAAGTAAAATCATTATTGTAAATGTATTATATTGACTAATATTAAACCACATATTATTGTTGATAAATCTTTCCAATAATGAGATCATAATAATGTATTTACAAAGCAAACTCTAGTTAAGGATTGACCAATAAAATGTGTACCTTTTGCAAATGAATTTGCATTGGTATAATATGTTACACAGATTATATCAAAGTAAACTAATGTTAACTCTGAATCTATGAAGTGATGAGAAGGAACAAATCTCTCGCAGGTCTGATTTCTTAGTGCAAAATTTGAGGAAAAATTTGCATCTCCAGATATTTAATCCTTTTGGATGCTTGATAGATTCAGAGCTAAGATGAACCTAGGATAGTTTAATTTCTATAAATAATGTAAAGCTAAAATGATATAATTTTCATATTTAAATATATGATATAAAAACAATTATTATAGTAGATTTTTAAAGACTATCTACCAAAACACAAGACAAAAATTACAATTTTTTATTTTA
>APFE031649625.1:0-30335 GCA_000404065.3 Pinus taeda | reverse complement strand
CATTTTTCCTATATACCATGGAGATTCGCTCATTTATTATACATATAAATTTAGGGGGGGTTCTTAAAATTTTCCTTGGCAAGAAGTATGTTTTATTGTTTTTAAGAGAAAATCAATCTAAATAAGAGTCATTGAGAGTGAATTCATACTTGGAGGGGTGTCCTAAGGAACAAAAGCTACAACTAAAAGAGTTTCTACAGTCATATAGGGGTGTTTTCTAGGAGCCTAAAGGGATACAACCAAAGAGGGAACTGGAGCATGAGATCCATCTATTTCCAAAATTAGGTTTCCAAATATTGGGTTGTATAGGTAGTTTGTTATAGAAGAGAGAAGAAGAAGAAGAAGAAGAAGGTGTACAAGCTACTAGAATGGGGGGGTCATTCTATCAAGTACTTTACCATGTGGGTCACCCATCATCATTTTACCAAAGAAGGATGGGACTTGGCATATGTGTATTGATTATATAACATTAAATAAAAGTATGGTTAAGAACATGTACCCCCTAACTAAGATAGATGATCTATCGAATTAGTTCTAGCAAGCCAAATAGTTCACCAAATTGGACTTAGAGTGAGGACATCACTAGGTTTGGGTCAAAGAAATAGATACTTGGAAGGCCATCTTCAAAACCAAGGAAGGCTTATATGAGTGGTTAGTCATGTCATTTTCTTTATGCAATGCGTTAGCTACATTTATGAGGTTAATGCATGATATATTGAACCATTTTATTGATTCATGTGTTATTTCCTATTTGGATGATATATTGGTATATAGTTCTACCTAGGAAGATCACATATCATATTTAATCTAGGTGCTAAACACATTAAAGAAGCACCAACTACGGGAAAATATCAAGAACTGTGATTTTGTAGAGTAGTCTTTGGTGTATCTAGAGTATGTGATAGGTGGAGGAGATTTGAAGATAGATCCTCCCAAGATGGAGGCCATCATGAATTGAGATAGATCCTTCTGAGATGGAGGCCATCATGAAGTGGTTGGTGCTTACTAATGTTTCTAAGATCAAGAAATTTGTTAGGGAAATATAATACCTAAGGAAATTCATAGCCTCAATTTTATCAGTAGCAGCACCACTCCATACCATAAAAACAAGTGGTAAGAGTTTCTAGTGGTGAAAGGGTTAGCAGAGGGCCTTTGGGGACTTAAAGAAAAGTTCAATAAAGCACCCATTTTTGCATTACCAAACTTGCATCAACCCTTTGAAGTGGAGAAATTTGTGAGCGAGTATGCTCTGGGAGTAGTCTTGTTATAGGGAGGAATGCATGTATGCTACCATTAGGAAGTATTTCATTGTGTGGTTCTCAACTACCCTACCTACGAAAATGAGCTTCATGCCCTAGTGCAACTTTTGAATAAGTGGAAACACTATCTAATGGGAAAGGAGATAGTAATCCACATATATCACTAACCACTACAATCATACTGTGCATTACAAGTGGCTGGGGTTTCTATAGAAATTTCATTTATCGATCAACTATAAGAAGGAAAACACAAACAAGTTGGTGAGCATGCTTTCAAGGTCACCTACATCAGATATTATAACTTTATGAGCTATGATGAGCATGGATCCATTCACCCATGATGCATACAGAAAGGCATATTTAGACCGTGAGGACTTCAAGGAGGTATTTCAATAGTTGCAGAGCCAGATTCATGTGCATGATGATGATAACACCATTTACTACCATCTCTAGGATGGGTTACTCTATAGGTTGGATAAGCTATATGTCCCTAAATGTGATCAACTACAATTGATTAGAGAGGCTCACACCTCTAAGGTTGTAGGGAAATTTTGGTGTAGGAAAGATAATGACCAACGTGTAGAGGTATGCGTATTGGACCAAGATGCAAGAACAAGTTGTTAGGTTCATATGAGGATACATGTTTTGTTGTACCAACAAACCTAATAATATGAACTAGGGTCTATATCATCCCTTCCTTGTACCCACTCGTCCTTGGGAAAGAATTTCCATGGAATTTGTGGGAGGTTTACCAACAACCAAGAAGGGACATGACTACATTTTTTGGTCGTTGACAGGTTCATTAAGGTATGTGTTCTAATACCCTATAAAAATACCATTAGTGGGAAATAAGCAACAAATGTGTTCTTTGGATAGGTTTGGCTGCACTTTGGGATACCAAGGAACATTCTTTTAAAAAGGGAAACAATATTTCTCAATATATTTTGGACTACATTGTGGGAGAATATAGATACAAATTTGAAGAGGTCTACAACATTCCATCTAAAGATAGATGGGAAATTAGAAGTAAAAGACTTGGTGCAACTTATGAGGAGTTATGAATATACAAAGAATCCAAAAACTTGGGACTAGAATATATATATTATATATTTATTATATTATATATATATATCACTCTCATAAAAGAGTAGTCCGCACTTCTACTCGCAATTCCCCATTTGAAACTTGTTTTGGATATCTATGACCTTCACCTTTTGATATTGCATACGAGTGCCAAGGAGGAGTGAGGGAGATTCTTACAGAGGATTCCTTAAGGGATGAAAAACTTGTTGAGATGATCAGTAAAATACATACACAACTATAGGAAACACTACATAACTCACAAGAAAAATATAAGGTCGGGAATGATCAACACAGAATATAGAAGTCCTTCAAGGTGGGAGATAGAGTATGGTTATAGTTGAACAAGGAGGTGTTACAGGCTCTTGTAAGAAAATCAAGGCTCTATGATATAGTCCCTTTGAAATATTAGAGAAGGTGGGAGATAATACTATAAACTTAGTCTACCCACATACATGCACATTTACAAAGTGTCGAGTATAGAGAATCGGACACTCCATGAGCCTTCTATGCTAGATCAAGAAGACGAATGGGTCCTACCTTGTAGATATGATTTGGCACCAGATACTCAAGAAAAGTTGAAAGAGGATATAATTTTGCAAAAGAGGTCTAGAACTACATGATAGGGGTAGCATGACCTTTAGCAGATTGGGTTGAAATGAAAGCTTCCAAGAAAAGTTAAATGGTACACCCAAGAGGAGCAAGAAAATTGTCTCCTCATTTTAGTAGAAGTGTTTAGGGAACAAAATCCTCCCAAATTGGAGAGGTATGATATGGATTGGATCATTGTATTATTTTTCATCCATATTCATGCTCTTAGAGTGGAAAAAGTGGAGGAATCATATCACGGGACCATTTTTACCAGTGGGATCCAGTTTGGAAAATGGGGGTTTGAAACCTTCCAGAATAATTTTAAGACATTAAATTGTGTTTTTTCGGGAGTATAAGCTTGCCTATTAAGCATGAAACTTTTAAAAATATTATACACACAAGTACATTTCCAATGGCACAATAATTCCTCAATCAGAGTCTGTATGCAAAAGTTATGTCACTCGGAAGTCAAGGTTCTTGTTTTGACCACCATAATTTAAACATATGCCACGTTAGCCCTAATTATTCATGGAAAAGGGGATATCCACGTGACCATAATGAAGAAGGCTCTAAAAGAGTCCATATTGTAACTATAATTAAGATTTGAGGAGTCAAACTTAACCACTAGTAGGTTAGCAAGTTGTGTTATAATTGGGCCACTAGGAGGAAATAAGGTTTCATTCTATTGGAGTGCATTTTTTTCCATAAATGAGCAGGGTAGTCAAGAGTGGATAAGGGGAGAGTAAATAAAATGTTTGTGCATTGTAGCAGTCCCCAAGCCATAGGTCTCACTTCTTTGTACTTGCATCCATTTTCCATTCAAGAATGAGATTAGAGCAGGCTCACCTTCCACTTGGTTTTCCTTGAAAGGATTTCCTAGGATGTATCTTTGTGTCAATTGTGGTTTATGAGTTTCATTTCATTTTTCTCTATTTTATGCAAATTTTATTTATTGCATGCATCATAATAACACAATAACTAACGAAACCAAAAATCTAAGGAGAAATTAGCCCTCATGGTATAGCTTTTGGATTTTAAGTAGAATTTCATCATATTTGTTTTGAAAACTTGTCTCATGAAATATCCATGGCAATTTACGAATCAACTTCCTTGGATTATTGATCATGTAATCGTGTGCTCCGCTATACCCAAAGAAAACAAGTGGGAGAATGTTGGATACATGGTATATTCTTTGCATAACTAGTACATTGTTTAATTCATGTACATTGAGCATAATAGAGGCATTGCAAAGGGCGAAATGCCGCAAAATAATATTTTTAGGCAACCTTTTGCATCCATTTTCTTTGATTTTTAACATTATTCTCTCCTTTGGCAATTTTATGGCACATAGCATGTCAGCCCATATTTTTGTAATTTTGATGAAGGAATTAACGTTGTAATCTAATCCAAGTCAATGGGTTATGGAGTTTGGATGTCCCAGGATCCTATATATTGTATTGTAAACAATGTAGTTGATTAATGATCAACATTAGAGATCTAGCTCTAAATAGTTTGTTAGTTTTCCTAGTTTGGATTTCCAGGTTAAATCTCTGTGTAGTATGTCATTGTCATTGTTTTAATTTCCTATTTATTAAGAATTTGTGTGCACATTTCATTATTGTAAAAGGTTCAAAACATACACATGCATTCACAAATAACTCAAATGTCAATAACTCAAATGACTTCCATTTATTCACTTGATATGTATGTTATTGGAATTTTAGACATAATTCTACTAATTTGAAGAGAGGTATAATGCTACTTTAGTGCTAATTTGAAGAAGGGTATATGGTTACTTAGCGAATTGATAGCGCTCATTGTAATTTTCATATGAGCAACATTTGTGAATTGATAAAGAACATGGTTATTGGCTTACCCATGATATTGGAACATCATTTTATTGCTCATGTTTTAAAACTCTATTTCTCTTTTTTTGGTTTTAATCAACAATTTATCATCATTTATCTTTGATAATGTACAAGCTATGTCATTTTACCTTTTTAGTACCTTTAAAAATAAAATTAACCTTTTTAGAATTTTTTTTCTTTTGTAGAAAGCATATGGGTATGCCTACAAATGTCTTCTCTATGTACTTTTAAAAATACATATGCTAATTTTATTTTCTTTATTTTTTTAAAAACACATAACAATGGTTGCAACAATGGTTGGTTAGTAAGATTTGTTTGGAAAAAATACACTCGTAAATTTTTTCACTACAGGCAATCTAAATTTGGCACTTCATTCAGTTTAGTCATTTTTCATTGTGATTGATACATGAATTCTTCTTGTTATTAGTCCTTTTTGAAGTGTTACTTATTAGTTGCATTTAGGCTCTTCATTAGGGTCAGGGACTAGTTTTGTGTTGCTTGACACCTCCTTGAAAGTCATATAATACATATATGACACATTGTCGATCTAATTTCCTTCTTCCCTTTTTAAAGTGAAAAGTACTTTAACAAATAGAGTGAAGAGGAAAGGGAAATGGTAGTGTAAAATCAAGAAGTTAAACATGGTGTAGCAATGCGAAGAGATGATGCAATATGAATGTAATAATGATAAGTTGGGAAAACACCTAGAAATAATAGGGCTATGATATATGTTGTGGTAGAACTTTGTGTTGACGAATGTAACTAGTTTCAGTCTTCATAATTGTCATTTGACTCATGTAATGATGTAAATATTATTTGGAGAAAGAAAATCATGTAAAGAATAAAATAAAATTATTTTTGAGCATGGGTTTCATCCTCAATTTATTGGTCCTTAGGTCTCCTAGGGTTTACATAAGTCAAAGAGTCATTTTTATATTATAAAATACCCTTTTGGGAACTTGTATCAAAGAAAGAAAAATTATTTTGTATATGGAAATATGAAGAAGGCTCATAAGAACCAAGTCAACCAACCTAACATGAAGTTGGCCTTATGAGGGTTATTCGAGCCCTATAAAAGGCTATATAAAGAAAGGAATTCAACTTGTTGACACACACATAAATACAATATTTTCTTGGGTTCAACATGTAATGCAAAAGGAATGTGAGAGTTGTAGAATACAAGAGATAAGGCTAGCGAAGGAGAAGGAAGCCCTAGAGGGAACGTGAAGGTTTGAGATCTTGTTATATGTTGTTCACACTTGTGAGTATCCTAAGAATTCTAGTGTTACCTTAGGTCTCAAATTGTAGTATATGCTACAAGTTGTCTTGAAAAGGATGAAAGGATAGAAGATCCCTAATTCACTTAGAGATCTTGTCTTTGAAAATTGGTTGTTGCCTTGGTTCTTAGTGGTAGCCTTGGTCTAGAGTTAAGCCTTGGAAGTCTCCTTTGAAGTTGATTCTATAAGAACATAACTTATTTATGGGGTTTTTCCTTGGACGGTTTTTGCCCTGCCTTCGAGCCTATATCTTGTGTTCATTATGTATGGTTGTCATCTTCATGTTTTGGCATTTATTTGATTATCAGAACATAAGCATAATAAAAAAGAAGAAAAATACAAATAAAAAATAATTGTCATGAATGGAAAAGTGAATTAAATGTTTCCATAATCTAATTCTCCGACATGGAATCGGGGCTAAGGATAAGAGTATAGGTAGCTAGAAGACCAATGGAAGAAGTTTTACATTGCTCCAAAAGCCAAAAGAAAATGGAATGTCTGCATAATCCCAAAGGTCGAAGTGATTCGAAATGAAGTTGTTCCAACAAAGGCAATTTTCTAAGCATATTAGTGATAGTACAAACCTCTCAAATCAAATTGAAGTTTTGTTTTGTGCATAAGAATGAAATTTTTGTAATCTCCTTGAAGTCCAAATAAGGCTACAAGTAGGCTTGATCTAAAGTGCAACAAACCCTTAAAATTCCTCTAAGGAAGCTACAACTCCTATAGACCTAGAAAAGGATAGAAGAGTAGTGTTTTGGGGACACGTTTCTTATGAATGTCTAGGCCGAATTGGAATAGAAGAAACCAATGTGGAAGAGAGATTGTTCTAAGGCATAATTCATGCTAATTTTCTCTATTGGTAGGGCTGAAAATTCTTGTAAGGGTTACAATTGAATGGTTCTCTATTAGGAGGGCCTAGAGGGCCTAAAGGAGTCCCCTTTAGGCCACATTCACACAATATATCAAACACAAATATTGGCTACCTAAAGAGAGGATAATTGTAGGACTCATTAGCCCTAGTTTGAGCAAATAAGCCTACGAATTGGAGGAGCATAAAGAACTGGTTGGCGTATCTTTTGAGGATCAAGTTAAACTATGGAATAAGTTGAGAATTGAAGGACAAATATAGATGGTTTTTGGGATTGTCCTTTAATGGTGCAACAACATATGGAATGGGAGGCTAAGGAAGGAACGACACAACTATAGGAGGCCTATTCAAAGCCTATAATAAGGGCTGACATGGATTGTAATAAACCCTGATTAGCGGGTCGACATTGCACTATGATAGTGTGAGCTTGGTTCCATTAACAAGGGCAACTCATTCAACAATTCGCCTAAACCAACAAATGATGGTAGGAATCCAGTTTGAGGATCGATAACAACGTCTACAACATGCCCTTACCAGAATTCAAGAGGAGCAGGAGGTTAGCGACCTTGAGAAGAACATCATTTCTTGACATCTTTTAAAACCTTTATTGAAGTAGTTCTAAAGGAAGAACAACTTCAACTATGAGATCAAATCCATGGGAAGCAGTCTCCTTCAAATAAACCAAGACAAATCCTTTACAAGAAAGGATGAGGTAAGGATGCAAGAATGTATGTGTGATCTCAAGGTAGTAAATACTCATTTACATTGTTCTTACTTAAGGGTCTATATAAAGTTTTCATTTGGGTTTTGTTCTATCTAAGGTTTGTAGACCTCATCTTGTTGAATTATTTTGGTGTCTAGGGATTGTAATCCCTAGAATAAACTTGAATTGAAAACTCTATTAAGAAACCATAACCCTAATCTGGTTTGTTCCCTCATAAAAGCCCTACTTTTTGTTATCTAGGGTTTGTAAGAAGAATCTAGGACATGATAAACCTTGTTGAGAGTGGAGTTGGATGATATCTAGGGTTTGGCTTCCAAACCCCGAGGCTAATATTTCCAAAGGGAAGTATCAAGGAATTTAGGGTTTGTGTTTGAGAACCTTAGGAAAATACCCTCTAAGAAAACCATGGAAACCCTAGATTGAAAAATTTGACTTCATGCTCTTGTATTTGTATATTTTTCTTGGTTGCACTTGTCAATAAATATTGCAGGTACATGGTGAATGAAGAAAAATGAAAAGGATTGCTAAGCAATACAATCCTTGGACTTGTTAATGATGAGCATGTTGGAAGAAGGGAACTGCAATGACCCTAAAGGAACTAATAAAAGGAGTAAGCGTGGATTTTGATTTAGTATGGCATCATGGATAGAATTATATGATAGCATCATGTTTTAAAAGTCTACTTCGTTGAATTGCTTGAAATCATCTATTTTTTTAAGAATAAAAGGATCGGGGACCATTTTGCATAAATGTTCATCCATACATTATCTAAAATTATGTTAGAGGAAGTCATCTTGCTAAGATGGATCATCATGATCCTATAAGAGTCGAATCTTGGAAGGCTCTTGGAAGAAGCATTATGACAAGGCTAGTATATATTCCATAAGTATGGAAACAACACTCTAAAGAAGATGAAGAAATGCATCTAGTCAAGTTGCAAGTTCATTGTAGAATACAAATAGCTAGATGATTGTGTGAAAGATTAAGAATGCATGTTTGAAGTAACTTTTGGGTAGGATTCATATAATCCTAAAAGAAAATTTAGTCATAAATTATGCATAGTGAATCTTTCATTTGGTTATATGATGCCTATGAAGAAGAATTTGACTTACGTTGGAATGATTAGAATGTTAAGACCTTCTCGCTAGAATATGTATACATTGGTGATCAACATCTAGCATAATTTTCGGAAGAAAATGGTAACTTGGTAATCAAGTTCAATCCCTGGGCACTCTGATGCATGAACGAAGATTCACGGGGAGATGGAATTTGAAGATGTTGATGATGAGAGAATTGTCTTGATGAGATAAGTTTATTCTTAATAATTATTATTGGTTATCTGGTTAACATATTGCTTTGCTACCTGGGAGAATGTTGCAAGATGAAAGTTGAGGAAAGTTAAACTCTATGGAATATTGAGGAAAGATCAATATTTGGTACCTCACAACTATGAAGTCAAGATGCACTCATTGAAAGGTAACAATGCGAGAAGATAAGTTGAAGGTCAAAGAAGATCACTTTCTTGAGGAAGCTATGATCAAATGGAAACTTGGAAAGGCTCAATATAATGTCTTCATTGAAATTGACAAGTTGAAAGTGATGTGCAAGATGAATGACCTAGATCCTATCACAATATTGAAGAAGATGGCTCCATAATAAATTGAAAGGAAGTAGTCTCGATACAATGAGATGTAGAGAAAAGAGGGAGCTAGAAAACTATACTCTTATTGGACAAGATAGAAAGCTGGTGGATATGACTTCCCAGTTAGAAAGGAACTTAGGAATCTCCTCCAGATTTGAGAGGAAGTGAAGGAGTCTCATTGAATATGAGTAAGCATTTATCCTCAAGTTAAAATGAGAATAGAGATATCCTCTCTAGTCAAGAGGGAGTGATGTTGGACATCACTTGTACATTCTATGCTTCATGTGTAAAGCACTTGACCAGGACTAATAATTGTAAGTCTAAGTGAAGGCCTTGGAGAGAGAATGCTAGAGGATTTGATAAGCATCTATGGTTTCCTTGAGGATAGAACATCCAAGAAAGGAAAGAGAATGCCACTCTTTGAGGACATGATAGGTATCCAAGATGAGGGTGGGTGAATAGGATCGATATTCTTTGTGGATTCGGGGCCATGAATCCAAGATAAAAAAAGGACATACTTTGTGGGCGTTCAGATGGGGTATGTTCCTTGTAGAGGTGGTGTGGTATCCCATGTAAAGCCTCCCAACATAATGCTCTTGAATGAAGTATAACTTGCCTAATTAGGCCTCAAAGATAATGTTGGTTGATCATAAGGTTGATGCTTACGGTTGGCTTATTAATTCCACTCCCCTTAGGAGAACTTTTCAAAGGGAGTATTATCATTATACTAGTTGGAAAATTATGAATACCTCCCTAGTTAAGAGGGAGTGTTGAAGAATGTGACTAGTTTTGGTCTTCATAATTGTCATTTGACTCAAATAATGATGTAAATATTATTTGGAGAAGGAAAATGATATAAAGAATAAAAGAAAGATATTTTTGAGCATGGTTTTTATGCTCAATTTATTGGTCAATAGGTCTCCTATGGTTTACATAAGTCAAAGGTTCATTGTTATATTGTAAAAGACCCTTTCCAACACTTTTATCAAAGAAAGAAAATTTATTTTGTATATGGAAATGTCTAGAAGGCTCCTAAGAACCAAGACGACCAACCTAAATGAAGCCAACCTTATGAGGGCTAGTTGACCCCTAGAAAGGTTATATAAAGAAATTAATTCGACACATTGACACACACATCAATCAAGTGTCTTCTTGGGTTTGATCTGTAATGGAGAAGGAATGTGAGTCCTAGAAGACAAGAGAGACGACTAGCGAAGGAGAAGGAAGCCCTAGAGGGTATTGAAGCTCTAAATCTTGTTACCTGTTTCTCACACATGCGAGTACCTAAAGAATTCTAGGATTACCTCAGGTCTGAAATTGCAATATGTGCTACAAGTTGTCTTGAAAGACGAAAGGCTAGAAGAGTCTAAATTCACTTAGAGATCTTTTCTTGGAAAATTGATTGGTTGGCTTGGTTCTTGGTGGCAACATTGGTGTAGGGCTCGGTTTAGGAATTATCCTTTGAATTTCTGGGTTTTCCCCTTAGAGGGGTTTTTCCCTGGCTTGAAGCCTATATCTTGTGTTCATTGTGTATGGTTGTGATCTTCCTATTTTGGCGTTTATTTGATGATCATAACATAAGCATGATAAAGAAGAAGAATAATATAAATCACAAATAATTGTTATGAATGGAAAAGTGAATTATATTTTATCATAATCTATTTTTCCAACACACTGAACATAGTAGAATAAAATTGGATAAAAAATATAATATATATTTATTATAAAAGAGTTGTGTCTACATTACTCTTCAAATACTTTTTTCCAAGGAAAATCTTGCAATATCCCCCTCCCCTCCCTAGAGTGTTTGTATATAGGGTAGCTCAAACATTGTTGAGCACAATCTTTAGTAACTCTAAGGAACTCAACCATATTTGAACCTACAATATTTGGCCTCTCGATCAACAACATGCATTGGGTAGATGGTGTAACTAATTAAGCTATCCCTTGGGCTATTTCCCTTGGGATACACATTTAGATTGTATTAAACAAATAATTATTATTGTTCATGGCTAGTTTTTACTAGTTAATTAGTTTATAGAGTGATCAAAATTTCAATCATTAAACCCAAAAAGATATTATTAGTAGATAAAATACTAACTTATTATGAGACTTGATTGATTACAATCAAAAGTGAGCATAGTTTCACAAATAGAAAGTGAATGTTGTAAAAGTGTTAGACAAATGGCAAACAAAATCCATCTTATGATGAGTGCTACTGCTAATATATCATTACTACCTTTTGATTGCCATTGATGAAATAAACTACCAACACACCATCTTTGTCCATTTTGCATCATGAACACATGCAGTGTCTATACATTCAATCATTTCCCAAACTTCTCATGAGATGAATGCATGTGTTGAGATTGACTTAAATTCTTTTCCATCAAGAAGACTACATTGTGTCTCATCGTCAAAACTTATTGTGACTCATCCTCAAGACTCATTGGAACACTTGACTTATCTTCAACAAGATTTTCCTCCGTTGATTCCATCATATCTTCATTGCCTTATCAACCATCAAGTCATTTGTATCACAAATAGCATTAACATTTATATTAGATCATATGTATCGTAAGTTGCATTAGAATTTTGTATGAGATCAATTGTGTAAGAAATTACATCAACCTATTGTATGTGGTCATTTTCTACATATGTTGCATCAACCATGTCCTCAATTTTGTTGTTTCCATTAAATTCAATTTAACTCTATTGCTTCAATCAATTGATCCTTCATATCAATTTTATTTTAAAGATTAATAACCCAATTATGCAATTCATGTTTGTAGTCTTTTAATTCCTGTACTTATTGATTGGTGTTTTTAAATCCATTTTTCCCTTATCCATCTATGATTTTTCACTTGTCGTGTTTTCTTGTACTTGTTTCTTTTCTATTGTGCTCCCTTGATTGTTCTCAACCTTAGGGTGTAAGGTACTACAAAGAATGAATCTCAAAATGTGATTACAATGATTTTGAAAATGACCTCCTTATTCAATTTTAGGCATGTCATCTACTTGACAATTTATACAAAGGGTTTTGTAGCTCTATCCTTGGTAGAATGCAATGCTTATATTCAATGATCAATTTACTGTTCAAAAGACCAATGTCATTTATATTTTGATAATGCTCCAAGCAACATTTTGTCATCTTGTTACATTAAATCACATGTTTTGAATGATCAATTTGATTTTATTGACCATTTTACTCCATATGTATCATGATAAATTGAAACTAAGTGTCAAAACTAGACACAAAATCTAGTATCACACATCCAGAATCATACATAATAATGAATTTTCTTAGATCCCACTATCCTAATTTCAAGTCAAGTCTTGAACAAGGGCCAGCACCAAAAATGAGTAATGTATTCCTTACAAAAAATATTGGATCATTCATCATTATTTTCACTCTTTTCAAAACTACTTCTTTTGCCTCTCCTATCAAGCAGTTACAATAAACGTTCAAGTTCCTTTACAAAACCTCGAATATCTTTGATCGTAATATCATTCCAAACCAACAAAAAAGAGACACTTATGGAAAGAAGCTTTCACTAATACACTCCCATTATTCTTCACTTGAAATTTACTATTTATCTCTCTAAAACACAAAGCCACCTACTTTTAACAACTCAATACACAACTAAAATAATCCATTATCCAAACTTCTTATCTCTTAGACGTTTGCAATTTTAATTTTTAAAAATAAAAAGAGAGTATTTCCTTCTTCATACATACATTATAGAAAATTTATCAAACTACCTCCTTTTCCTCTTCAAGTTGGCACCTACATGTGGGATATATTTTCAGTCTTCTTTGTGAGATAGATCTCATATAATCTTCATGGCAGTTAGATGACAAGGAACAACACTAAGGGTAGTCAAATCAACAACACATAAGTCAACGATTCAAACCACACTTGGCAGTGAAAACCTAGGCTTCTAGAATAAATGAATGAGAAATGAAATGTGATGGAAAGATGAGGCAATACTCGAAGACATGCTTTGTTGTTGATGGTTCTACATAGGGGGTTGATGTACTGGGAAAACCCAATCAAGACTATAGAGCATTGTTTATTAACATGCTTCAAAAGCAATTATAATGATGCATAAAAATCATAATCCCACAACAATGGGCATAATTATTTTTTTATTAAATTGGTTCTCTTTTTGTCTCACTATAGCACATAGGAAGTTAACTATAGCTAATAAAATCTCGCATTAGGACAATAATATGATATAATAATAAAAATCATAATAAGATTCAAAACAATCTTAGATCAATAAAGCAAATAGATTCAACTTTGAAATATTGAAGCAAAGACTCTGGAAGGTTCCTTACAAGTAAAGATGGGTGCTTTACCTAAAGTTTTGAAGATGGAAACAAGCTTTGTGCATTATTTACTAAAAAAGAATCTGCTTTTTAGATGACACTTTCAAATGAGGGTTATGCAACAAACGCAGATCAAAATGAGGCTATCTACATCTACTATTAATGAAAAAAAAAGACTTTCAATGAATCTAGATTTTAGATTTATAGCTAAGATTTGAAATGAATACTTGATCAAAGAGATCAAACCCACACATGAAGGTGCTTTAATAGATTTGGTGGTTCTGCAAAGGACAAAGTATACGATCTAGGAGTCACTAAGTGCCATAACGAAAGGCAATTGCCACAATGAGGTGGAATGAACCTTACTTATGGGTAGGGTCACCATAAATAAAGCAAAAAAACACGGATCAATGGATATGCACTCCTAAGTGCATTAATACATAAGATCGTTATGACTTTCACTTCGAGTATTAAAAATATCAAATCTAAAGGAACATAAACACTAGTGCTTCAATTCTCACATGTTTACCTCCTTTAGTGTATCACAACCATCATGGAATTGCTTGAATTCCTTTATATTTACTTTAATTTTCTCATATCTATGCAATGTGACTTCCCTCTCATACTATATCAAACATCCCATGGAAGAACTTCCATGGTGCTATCATAATATTATGGTCACTTCATCATCAATCTCATGCATTAATAGCATGGACAATTAATCTCTCACATTCCATGGAAAACTACCATGATGCTATCATGCCTATAATACGATAAGAGCTCTAAAACTGTTACTAAATATAATACAAACAAGATGCAAAATCTTAGTGGAAAAGAATTTAAACTATTCTCAACACATGTATACATCTCATGAGTATCAATTTCTAGTACTTGGATTTCACCATTTCAAGATCTAGATCTTATTGACAACTAACAACCCCTCATCAATGAATAATGATAAAAAAAATTCATAAGAATGTAGTCTTGAATTGTGTGATTGTCTAGGGGCTCATGGTCTAAAATCTTGTTGAATAATTAACCGATATTCCACATCATTGTGCGCTGAATAGGATTGTTTCGAAAATTTAGCTAGTATTTATTACATTGAAGTTGTACAATATGTGAACTTGCACATGCATCATGAAAAATGCTATGGACCTTGACAAAAAAAGTAGGAGTTCCAATTATTTGGTTGCAAAGGCAAAAAAACATGATAGAAACATCAAACACACCCTAAAAAAACACAAAAATGTGAAGACAAGTGTACCAGGTAAATGCACATAGCCTATTGTACCATCCAATGCACATATTAGCAAGAACCCTAGGAGGAAAGCTTGGATTGATACTAAATTTTATAACACGCAAATGCGAATGTGAATCACAAAAGGCATAAAAAATTGCTAAATTTAATAGCTAGAAAATAGAGATTTGATGAAAGCAAGAACAAATAATGATCCTTGCACCTATGTTAACACTAACGTGCATAATAGCAACTTCATTATTTCTCTGATCATAAAAAATACACAAGAAAATAAATTCTCTCACAAGAAAGGCATGAATTTAAAATTCATAGTTGTATTCAACAACCAAAATGCCCATTAATGAGAAATTTGATCATCAAATTCCAATAGTGTAGTTAATAATACTTGTGTTTCTTTCTCATTGGCAGCTAGCAGTGCATTGCTTCACTCTCACATGAGAAGCAGGAGTAAAAGCACTGCAACCTAGTGACATTTCTCCCAAAACAACAATAACATACCTAGTAAAGGAGACAATTTTACTATGCATATGATGCAATTTTATTTATTTATTTGTGGTGCCATATAGGAAATCAAATTTCCGCAATATTTCAGCGACATGTAATCTATATAACACATCACTTGAATTTTTTCTTGTGAACAGTGTTTCAATCAAACAATTTTTTGGTAAATAAATACAGTGCACATAGATTATTTCACTTAGATATATAAATTTAAATAGATAAACAATTAAAAATGACAACAAAATAATTAGAGGAAGATAAGTCCAAATGGAGTTTAACTGATATCAAAACATGAAAGAGAATGAAAGTTTCTAAAATATTATGCCACTTGATATAAAGCATCACTAACCCATAAGGCACAAGAGTTGTGTCCAGAGTAGAGGCATAGAGTTGTGGCACTACACACTTCAAGGATGTGAGAATCACACCAATGGCCACAAAGAATTATGGGCTAACACTAGCACACAAGGGTTATAAGAAACATCAACACAAAAACAACTCGTTAGTGTTGCTATCATCAATTCAAGCTAGTGTTGCTGATAAGATTTACTAGAGGGAAAGAAGGTATGTTTGAAATGTTTCTGTGAGCACATGAATTTTGGGAAACCCCAAAAGTGCATGGATTATAATGACGATGATTATTTAACATTTACTGACATTAGACTTGATGACATCTCAAGGTTTATTGTGTTGAAAGTAGCAATATGACAATGAATATAACCCTTTATTATTAGTCAACAGTTTTGTTTTGCTTTGTTTTTTTTCACTTATATCTCCACACTTAATTGCAATCCAATCTATGTTGGATGGGTTTATCCTCAGTAAAACCCATCATAGTCAATTTCAGGTAATTTAGTTTAGAATCCATCTTCCTATTCAAAGTAACCAATAGTTTACATGCTTTACTAAGAATGGTTTAAAGTAACATTCAAAGACCAAATTGACGCTAATGTTATTGACAATGTCGATGTCATGTATTAAAATAACTATGCAACATATTAGTAACATAACATTACAATAAAGTTATTAATAGTAATTACAACCTTAAACTTTGTTAAGTGGTTAAACCACTTAGACATCTTAGTTTATTATATATGATGTAATATATAATGAGATACATGAGTAGCACATGCATTTAGCGTTTTTGGAGTAATGTAGATAACTGTGATATGTTTTTGCAACATTATCAATAATATGGCATTTATTATTCCCCTGCAAATTGCCTATTTATTTTCTTACAGTGTTATAAAATTCCACAATATCACTTCCTTGTTAAATTAAAAATAAAAATAAAAATAGAAAAAAAAAAACAAAAAACAAAAAAAAAAAAGAAAGGAAGGACATCTGAAATCAGTGGGATCACATAGTCATTCTAATGTATATATTGATAACTAGATGAATGCCGGGTATATAGGTTGAGGAATGGAATTGTTGGGTAGGTTATTTCGTCAACAATAGAGCTCCTCACAAATGTATTCACATAAGGGCTTAACAATGTATAGTCAGCCTTAACTGTCAGGCTTAACATCATTATTTCGGCAGGTTGATTTATTGGGTTGAGGATTACTATATATAAAAAGAAGATAACAAGAAATGTTGATGTGAAGGGCTCCGTTGCCCATCATGACCAAGCTTACTTCATTAATACACTTTCACTGAATTATTTGATCATATCCAAAATATTGGATAAACCATCATGGCTTTTGGACAACATAACATCATGGCTATTGGACAACATAACTTCAACATAATAGATTCCCTAACAAACTCCATAAGGGATAACCTTCAATGGCCTACTTTCATTTACTAATTAAGTTTTAAAAAATTACACTAACCAGAATATATTTATAATTTTCAACATCTTCAGCACTGATGGTTGTAGCATCCCCATGTTTGACCAAGTAACAACAGGTTTACTTTTATTTTAATGACAAAATGGTGGTCCTCAAACTTATCAACTCCTACAACAACCTCTTGGCCTCTCCTGATTTGAATTGTAGATTCCAATCACTCATCATACCTTGAATTACTAATTAAGTTTTAAAAAAATACACTAACCAGAATATATTCATAATTTTCAATATCTTCAGCACTGATGGTTGTAGCATCCCCATGTTTGACCAAGTATCAACAGGTCTACCTTTATTTTAATAGACAAAATGGTGGTCCTCAAACTTATCAACTCCTACAACAACCTCTTGGCCTCTCCTGATTTGAATTGTAGATTCCAATCACTCATCATACCTTGAATTCCTTCAATATATAGCTAAAATCCTTCAAGATAGACCTATGGCTGACTCCCAAGATTTTTTTTGAAAAATGTGTCGTAGAATCTCTTTGGAAAAGGTGTTTTTATGTTGCATTTTCTCACACCCATGATTGCAAATCTCCAATATAGAAAATTGGTGATTGAACTTTGACTTCATTACAAGTTGCATCTCATGGGCCTATAACCAATAGGTCTGGAAATGTGAATCTTTCGACAATTCACATGCAATGGTTTCTATTATCAAAACAATTGAACTCAATTATATATATGCCAAAATGATTAATCACCCTGCCATTTACCATACTCCACAGGAACTTTACATGTTTATGACACGTAACATGATCTTATAAATCACAATTAAAGTTCTAAATAAAAGAAGGGAAATATTTGAAAAATTAATTTCTTTGACCTTGGTGAGCAAAAATAATAATATTGATTTTTAAAGTGAAGCTTACACAGTAAATTTCTTATGTCCAACTTGAACCAAACACGAAGAGAAAGATTGTTATCTTATACCATTGTCACCAGGATAATATACCATTAGGTTTGAGCTTAAAATGAATTCAGAATCTAATCTCCTGTAGTTTTCTTGATCTTGACTTCAAGGAGCAGTCCTCCCAAAGACTAGCAGAAAGCTCATAGATTTATGAAAAAATGGAATATGATTGGAAAGAAACAAACCGATGAGAGAAACAATGAAGAAATAGACCACAATTAAAAAGAAAAAGAAAAGTGATTATAATGAGTTTTTGATAACTAAAATGTTGTCTTTGAAATATTAGCCACAAACAAGTCAAAGCAGAGAAATGAATTCTACACTGTTAATATGGCAGTAAGTCTATGAAGCCGTGGATGAATGTTACTAAGAGAATATGTAACTGCTAATGAGAGGATATAAGAAGCATTAAATGCCGCTACTTTCACAGTAGTTCCTTGAGAATCCTCGGCCTTTACCTTAATATAATTCTCTTTGGATATAATTATTCAATGCGAAGCTCGGATTTGAACAGAACAAAAATCACAGAAAATTGGAATAATTAACTAAACTTGCTCCTTAATCGGATAATTATCATG
This sequence comes from Pinus taeda, assembly GCA_000404065.3. NCBI lineage: Eukaryota > Viridiplantae > Streptophyta > Pinopsida > Pinales > Pinaceae > Pinus > Pinus taeda. Next base: position 11,586 of record APFE031649625.1, on the reverse strand, counting down.
AATAATGAATGAGCCATAGCAACAATGATACAATCAACCATAATGCTGTCCTCAATGATTACTCCTACATTTCATGAAATAAGAATACATTATTTTTACAGTACTTTCCAATATAATAGTTTTTTGATAGACCGATTCACAAAAAGGGATACAAGTCAAATACATGGAAGGAAAAATTTTAGACGTGTTCACAATATGTATTGTCTGTACTATGCCGTTTACGTTCTTCAATGTCATTTCCCACTTTCCGAGATTGGTATAAAGTACAATAAGGCTTAGCTAAAAGCTTAAAAGTACAGTGTAGCTTTGAATTATAGACCTCACATAGAGAAGACAACCAATGCAAGAGAGAAGCTTGAAAACCTACAACATCGACGAAGAAATATATTCTTCTAGAAATTCACCATACATAAATGACGGGGGTTAAATTTGCAGATTTAAAGGCAGGATAAGGCATATAACTATAACACCCTACATGCAGTAGGTGCATCTAATGTCAATTGTACACATCCAGAAAATAGCTACTATGCCTGTATAATGGAGATAGTCTGAATATTTCTTGGCAGATTTGATGAACTCCATTGAGAGTAAAGCATACGACATATCAGCATGCTATATTCTGAGGGAGAAAAAGTGAAATGGAAGGTAGCAAAACAATATGGCCACAATTCTGATTCCTCCCAACACTCACTTCATACAAATTTACACTTTTAAAACAAATGAATAAAACAAGGCCTCTGGATTTGAAATTTTTCTGCAATGTGGCGTATTTCTGCTTGCAAGCAATCATTGAACAATGAATCAAAAGTTATACGCTCACCAACCTTCTTCAAATTGACATTTGGCATTGTCCTTTTCTGTGAAACCTCAGCAATATCTGACATCTTATTTCACTGGAAACTCTCCACCTTTGCTAATAGAATGTGTACTCTGAGATAAACCACTACAAAAATGAGAAGTCTTAGGCATGCTCTAAGACTTTCCTCTTGATAGCCATGGTAATAGCATAAACATCATACAAGAGCACCCAGCTCCTATGATGATATTCAGAGGACAAAATTATGGTATGATTGAGCCCAGCATTCTTTCAGATCAACTTTGCTACAGAAAACGTCAAGGAACCAATGAAATAATCAAATAAAATGCTTCATAATGATGCCCCAAAGGCTGTGAACAATAACAACCTGAAAATATCACCGCATAATAGATTCCTTCACAAAGCATCGTCCCCCAGAACTGCATTAAACACCTCATATTGTTAAAAGAGATAGATAATGCACATCAGCAATGATGTTTCTCATATTTGTACACGAAAAATTATAACAGATACTCACGCATATTCTAAGTGTATATTCAGAAAGCGTGGGTTCTCCCTACTCTGTGACAACGTAATAGAACCTTCAATTACTTGATCTTGCTTCACCTCTAAAGGGTCGTAGATATAGAGCAAAGTCTGCAAAGACAAATAGAATTGCATGAACATCGAAGCTTACTTCTAGAAATAAGTTCTACAAAGAAATATATTCCAGGAAAATCCAGATTGCATAAGTGGGGGGAATCTCACTCAAACTAAAAACAACTTGGATTAGGCTCTAGTTGCTAAACATCTAAATCAGATATAAACTTTCTATTTCTAAAGATCCTCTACTGTTAACTATAGAAAACCTAAAGGTAAACAATACCATTTTCAAGGATATACAACATCACCAACGCATACTAGCCCTCTCATCTAGTCTGGTCAAATGGCACAAAATACTCCACTCATTCTTCAGCAAATTTCACCCATAAAAGTTCTCTACTACTGGACATTATTTCTATTTGTCACAATTTTACTAAATATTTTTTTTAAAGAGTAAATAATGAACTATGTTACCAAATCCACCTATGGAGGATCTGGGATCCATGTTTCCACAAATCTGAATATAAGCTGCATGTTTCCACAGATATGTATCTGGGATCCCTGTTTCAACTTTCTCCAGGACCAGGTAATGATCCATCCCAAATCTGGTCAAGATCCATTCCCAGTTTGAAGAAGGTATGAAATGCTTTGGAAATGCAAGAGGATCCGGACCAAATCTGGTCAAGATCCATTCCCAGTTTGAAGAAGGTTTAAAATGCTTTGGAGCTGCAAGAGGATCCGGACCAACTCTGGTCAAGATCCATTCCCAGTTTGAATAAGGTTTGAAATGCTTTGGAAATGCAAGAGGATCCAGTCCGGATCCATTTCTAGCCTGCCAGTAATGCCAAACCATCAGATCCTAAAATCTACTTGAAAAAGACCAAAAAACATAGAGTAAAAAGGGAAGGTGTGGTGCACTAAAACACAAACTTTGCTTGTAAAACAGACCCTGCTACATTACAAAAAAGAGAAATCTGAGTTTTTCATAGCAATTTACAACTTCAAAGTTTTGTGTTTGAGAGAGATTTGCAGAATAATATATTTGTAGACTTGAATTTTCTGTCTTTGGTTCTTCATGGTTTCTTTTTGTCGAAATGTGAGCGTCATTTTTACATACCCAGAAGAGTCTTGTGGATCCACATCTGGATCCAAATCAGTTTTCATGCAACTTAGGTAGAAACCTATGTCAATTTTTCTTAATTGTAAATAGAGGTTGTAACTGGACCTTCAACAAACTAAACAGTAATAAACAACATTTCTATGACATGATTATAGCAATGCTGAAAAGGGTTTTGTTGAAAAGAAGATAATGGATGGTCGTTTCACTAAAGACCCCACTCATAAATGCACCCCAGAGGCATAGTATAAGCTAAACTTCAATGTGGCTGCTGAAGGCAACCCAGTTGGATCTGGAAGGGGTGGTTAATAAGGAACTCCAATGGCTGCATTATTCTTACCTTCTTAATTGTACTGGGAACAACAATGAATAATGGCGCCGAGATTGTAGCTTTCATGATAAACTAGACATCATTAATTGAGGAAGACTATTTGTTCATATTAAATCTTGTTAACAGTAACTAGGGAAGAGGGGATTGGAAGTTGCAGAAGCTTCTGCAGGAAATAGGTTTCTATTGAGAAAAATCAGGTAGCCATGGAACGAGTGATTAAGTGCAGCTGCAGGAACAGCTGTGCAAATTTTGAAATCAATGTGTCGTGGTCGTAGGAGAGGAGGGAGTGGAATGAAAAACTAAAACTTACAAATGTAAAATAATATTAAACACAACAATGACAATGTCACAATCACATCGCCAATTTGACAATTGTGATTTATTTTTCAATTTTCAAATATGATGATTCAAACTTCAATGCTCTTGTCACTCTTAAATTTATAAACGACTACAAAACATGCTCAAATGAAATTTACTCATGAGATATAATTGACTCATTACTGGTCACTAATCAGTCATGCCAACAATCGTATCTTCTACACCTTCTGCAACCTCTAGATCCTCAATCAAGATGCTCTCAAACTTGTCACTCTTAAGCTGTGACAGATCTGCTGGATTTGTAAATGTAGGCAGCTCCATAAGGCCATCTAGTTGGATCTTATTGTCCACACATACACTGTTGCAACTTTGAAATTAACAATTTATAAACAAGATATTAGAATAATGCTATTTTAGTGTTTAATGCTCATCTGTGATTGTAATTAGCAATTTTTTGTTAGAAGCTTGCTGTTTCTATATTCTTAGTAGAAATTTGCTGTATCTACTTTCTTAGTAGAAACTTGTTGTTTCTATAAATACAGTTGTATTATTTATTGAGCTTCACTGCTCTGTAAATCAATTCAATTCATTCATTGATTATGGTATCAGAGCTCGGGTAGTATTTCGAAACAATTTTTCATAGTTTGAAAAATTTAGTGATTCATTTCGAAATTGCTCTTTTGTGGAGAATTTTTTCTTCAGTTTCATTTAGGGTCACTGTTAGTAAATTGAAAGGTTTTCTGTTTTGTGGGATTCTTTGATCTCCTGCAGTTGCATGTCAAGGGTTCTAAACTTGTGTGGCTTTAAATAAGTGCCACGGGGATCTGGATTTGGGCCATTCTGTGGAAGCTCGGATTTCACCAGTGGGCCCAACGATTTGCATGGTTTGGTATGTGGTTTGAGCTCCAAATATTTTCTTTTCTCCCCTGGCAGAGAAAAATTATTCCTCGGATCCGCATGTCTCAACACATCTAGATTTGTCACTGTTCTTGAGCGCGTTCACACTGTTCTCATCTCCACTCAGCACGATGAGACAGTGACCAATGCCCAGATTGCTGCAGATTTGAAGGAGCATGTGATAAAGCCGGTGATTCCTGAGAAAAACCTTGATGAGAATACCATATTCCACTTGAACCCGTCTGGTCGATTCGTAATCGGAGGGCATAGTGTTTGTTCGCTGCGTCGAATTGCGCGTGCACACATTCGACAGTATCCCAGCATTGTAGTAAAGACACTTGCCCATGCTCGCTTTGCCATGCAGAACTACCATCCTGCTGTCGTCGACCATGAGTAGTGACCACACTGGGTCAAGCCTTCCGCACGCTGCATAGTGTCCATTTCTGTGGTGTTATGCCACCGCCACAATTTCTGTTTTCGACATATGGACAACATTCGACCAGCAACAATCGAGCTGTCTGTATCGTGCCATAAACTAGCTATCACCACCAGTCGCTACCCTCTGTAATGACTTTTCTATAGCCCACAGCTCGCTTGCCTGAAGATTATACTGCCAGAATCCGTGGAACTTTCCATCTACTTGTGGGGTTTAGCAAGCAGGCTATCACTGCCCAAATCCCCAATACTTTCCGGCGATATTCCTCTGTTCTATCATGCATGCGAAAAGTTGCTAATATCTACTGGTTACGCTAGGCATTTTTCGATCCATTTATGTTCGTATTCTTTCTATGTTGCGTGGAATCCTAGGTTTCTCCCATTCCGGTGGCTCCAGCTCAAGAATCCGTCCATTATTGAGGTAATTATTTTCGTGGCTCAATTTTTTTCAACCAAGAATTTCTGGGTGCATCGTTTTCCATGCCTCGATTTTTGAGTCAGCAAGATTTGAATTTTGTTTCCAGCACCTATCAGAGTCTATCCGGATCAGCCGGCATCTGCATTGAAATCTGTGCTGGACTCCTTTATTGTTTTATGTATCTTAGGAAATGTGCAGATAGCCTCGCTAACCAATCTGATGTTGGAAGGCAGACAACACTTTAATGGCACCAATTATAACATCTGGAAACAGAGAATGTTGACCATTTTTAAATATAGGCATCTTGACCAACTTGTTTTGGGCAAAGAGCTCCGTCCTGGTACACCTGGTACAGATCAAGATAAGTTTGATGATCGAAATCGAGAGGCTATTATGCTTCTCAAACTTTCTGTGACTGGTGATCAGTTACCACAGATCCCTCCCAGCGAGATAGTTGCCGAAATCTGGCAACATTTGAAGGAATTGCATGAAACATTCGACAAGAGCAGAGCTTTCTTTCTAAAGAATCAATTGTTCTCCATCATGATGGATGAACATATGTCTTTACAGGAACATCTTAACAAGATTAAAGACATTCGAGATCAGCTCGAAGACATTGGTCGGACCATGGAGGAAGAAGATATGGTAGTTATCACTCTAAAAATTTTACCGAAACCTTATGAACACTTCATCGAAACACTCAACATTACCACCACTAATGTTGATCTGAAGTTTCTGGAGTTATGCACCAAACTCCTGCAGCAGGGTCATTGGAAACAACAGCTTGGTAGTGGTGCTTCATCAGCCTCCTCAGAAAATGCTTTTGCTGCCAAATATCAGTCATTTCAGCAGAAAGGTTCTTCTTAGCTTTTTGATCCTGGTAGGAAGAAAAATGTGCAGTGTAATTACTGTCACAAGTTCGGCCACATGAAGAAGGATTGCCAACAGAGGATTGCTTCTGAATAGAAGAAATAGGGAGGGTCTCATCAGATAGCAAATGTTGCAAAACATTCCGAGCAGACGGAATCTGCTTTTTATGCCTTTCTGGCTAAGAGGTCCTCAAATCATGCCCCGTCTTCTGCCTGGTACATTGACTCTCGTGCATCACGTCATTTCTCTCACAGGCATGACTAGTTTATTGACTTCTCATCTTTCAATGATTCTATGGTATTCAGTGGAGGTGAGGAGTATACAGTGGTTGGCAAAGGTACAGTTCAGATCTTGTCTGGTGGGCGCACACTCATCTTCTTGAATGTGTACTGTGTTCTTGGTATGGAAATTAATCTTTTGTCTGTCAACCAGATTATGAGGAAATCTCCTCAGCTCGATGTGGTGTTCAATGCACATAAGTGCTCCATTATTGACAGGGAAACTCGTCTTACGATTGTTGTTGGCCTAGAAGATCATGGCCTATACAAGGTTCTTGACACTGGTGATTCTCCAGAAGTGGCTCTAGTAGCTCGTGTTTCTCCCATCAGCACTCTGTGGCATCAGAGATATGGGCATCTAAACATTCAGTAACGTTCTCAGCTATCTTGGGAAGGACTTGTGTCAGGGTTACTTGATATTCAGACTCAACAGTTGGGAGTGTGTGGTACCTGTCAAGCTGGCAAGCAACATCGGTCTTCATTCAAGGATGGAGAATCTTGGCGTGCATATAAGGTACTCCAGTTAATTCATGCTGATATTTGTGGTCCTATGAATACATCTTCTATTACTGGTTGCAAATATTTTTTTCTTATTGTAGATGATTTCAGTAGAAAGATGTAGGTGTACTTTCTAAAACATAAATTTGATGTATTTAGTATCTTTCAGAAGTTTAAGTCCTTAGTTGAAAAAGAGTCTGGCTCTAATATCATAACTCTTTAAGTCCTTAGTTGAAAAAGAGTCTGGCTCTAATATCATAACTCTTAGGACAGATAACGGGGGAGGGGAATTTTGTTCTTCTGCTTTCTCCAACTTTTGTGATACCCATGGCATCAAACGCCAGTTAACTACACCCTACACTCCTCAATAGAACAATGTTGTTGAACATTGCAACCGTACGATTTTTGAAATGGCTTGTTCCATGTTACAACACAGGAGTGTTCCGAACAAATTCTGGGCTGAAGCAGTGTTTACTACTGTCTATGTTCTTAACCGATCACCTACTCAGGCTGTTAAGGGGAAGACTCCAGAAGAGGTTTGGTTTGGCCATAAGCCTAAGCTCAGTCACCTCAGGCTCAGTTGCATATGTTTGGATTCCAGCTGCTAAGCGCTCTAAGCTGGATTCCAAAAGCTAGAAACTCATGATGACAGGGTACAATGATCACCACAAGGCCTATAGGTTGATAGATATAGCCACTGGTCATCTTAGCTTCGGTTGGAACATAGTATTTGATGAAGACAGAGGATTTTTTTCAATCTCCTATTTCTGAGCAGTGTTCTGAGGATCAGCCTCACAGTGTTCTTCTTCCATTAGGTCCACCTGATGGGAGGGATGATGCAACATCAGTGTTTGATAATGCACTACCTGATCTTCCTCTGGAAAATAACCCTCCTCTTGCTGCTCCTATTGTTCTTGAGCCTCCTCCTGATATTAGTTCCTCTACTCTTCAGCCTAAATGGTGGGCTAAAACTATTGGTGGTCTCTGGGATAATGAGCTCCTTGAAGGTAGAACTTCCAGAAATAAGAGAAAACAACAGTCTACAGTAAATTTTGCTCTTATGGCTAACCTACACAGTATTTTTGAGCCTCAAATATATTCAGAGGCTAAGGGTACACCTGAGTGGGAACAGGCTATGGAAGTTGAATTCCAGAGTCTTCAGAAGAATCACACTTGGACCCTTTCTGATCTTCCTGCAGGGAAAAAGCCCATTAGCTGCAAATGGGTGTATAAAGTGAAATATAACGCTGACGGAACCCTGGACAAGTATAAGGTTCGCCTTGTTGCTCGAGGGTTCTCATAGAAGGAAGGCATAGACTATGAGGAGACCTTTGCTCCTACAGCCAAGATGAGTACCATACGGCTTGTCCTTGCCTTAGCAGCTTAGTTCAATTGGAAAGTCCATCAGATGGATGTAAAGAGTGCTTTTTTGAATGGTGACTTACAGGAAGAAGTCTACATGATGCAGCGTCCAAGATTCAAGGTTGCCGGTCAAGAACAGAAAGTCTGTAGATTAGTCAAAGCACTCTATGTTCTGAAACAAGCCCCTCAGGCTTGGTACATGAAAATTGATAAGTACCTAATAGAACATGGCTTTAAGCGGAGTCCATCTGATGCAAACTTGTATATCAAAGATACTAGTGATGATATTCTGTTTGTGGTTGTCTATGTGGATGATCTTATCATTACTAGCAATTCAGCACATTTGATCCATGGGATCAAACAGGATTTGTGCAGCACTTTTGATATGACAGATTTGGGACTTCTTCATCACTGTTTAGGGGTGGAAGTTTGGCAGACTGAGAACAACATCTTTCTCTCTCAGTCCAAGTATGCCAAAAATCTTGTGGACAGGTTCATAATGTAGGATTGCAAAACTGCCACGACTCCTATGGAACCAAGACTCAGAATTTCAGCTCAATCATCCTCACCACTTGTGGATGAAACTTTATTCAAACAGTTAGTGGGCAGCCTCATCTACCTTACTGCCACTTGACCTGATATCAATTTTGCAGAATGCTTTCACGCTTCATGTCAACTCCTAAAGCTGATCATTGGATAGCAACAAAGCGTGTGCTGCGTTATGTAAGAGGCACTCCTGATTATGGACTTCTGTACACTCGGAGTTCAGATCCTACACTTAGTGGTTACACAGATTCAGATTGGGATGGTTCAGTTGATGACCATACATATATAGCTGGGTATGTGTTTAGTCTGGGATCCGGCGCTGTCACATGGACAAGTAAGAAGCAGTAGGCAGCGGCTCTCTCCTCGACAGAAGCAGAGTATCGGGGAGCAGTTAAGGCATCTTGTGAGGCAGTTTGGCTTTGACGTATGCTTGTGGATATGCATGTTTCCCAGGCAGATCCTACTCCCTTGTTCTGTGATAATCAGGGAGTGCTCAAACTCGCCAAGGATCCAATCTTCCATGAACGAACAAAGCATGTGGAAACCCATTGTAACTACATTCGATAATGTTGGAGACCTAATCCTCAATGGGTTAGTGTGGAAGTCGAATGGACAAAAGGAGTCCAAGAGACCTTGGGATGTGAAACCCAATGGTCACATATTGTACTATAAATGTAAATCATTTGTTAATAAAAATTGCACTCTCATGATTTATCTTTCATATTGTTCTTACTACCCATGTGTGTTTAACATGGTATCAGAGCGGGCGATTGCTGGTCCTGCTCCAATTTGAGCCACTTGTTTTGTGGTCTCTATATATATGTCAGTTCTGCTTCATTTTCATGCAATTCGGCTTGAAGAGCACTACGCTCATCTCTCGTTGAAGGTATCAGGCGTGGGCCACTGAACGTGCTCAAGTTCAGGCGCAGACACACAAGCTCGAGCTTGGAGCAATTAAAAAGGATGGTGAAGTTGAGCGTTTATCTCTTGAAGTCAATGAGAGATGAGCACAAGTTCTGTTATGCGGTAATGGCAGTAGCGTCACCCTGGACTTGAAGTTCCTGGAGAACTGAGGAGAATTCGGCATTTGAATGAACATATTCCAAGAAACGTTTTTCTGTCAACGTAAGAATAACTGGAAAACGCCTCTCTTTTCGACACTTGCAATTGCTTGAACTTCATTACCTCCCCGCACAGGCGACTCCTCACTGCACTCCCACAACACCATTCACGTCAGTACAGTGAGCCACACCACCATCGGTTGGCCTCCCCAAACGAGTCATATAACGTTGCTCCTCAGCGCTTTATCGTTATTCTCCCTAGCACCACAACGCACTACTCCTGAACATTGTATCCATATCCTCGCCGATCAGACTACACAATCCACTCCTCCCGTTTTAATATTAATTTAACCGTCGCTTTTTTTGATCCGCAATATAAGGGACTGCAAGCAGGTCATGAAAAGGATTTCGATATTAACGAAATGGATGGCATGGCATGAATTGGCGCAGCGAATAGAAGATAATTCATATAAAAAAAAAGTTCTAAGTGCTTTCCAGGAAATTGCAGAGACACTTCTCTGGCGTTTTTACTTTGAGGGGATAAATTAGCCTTGGCCTGCAAGTTAATGAATTACAGAGAAAAAAAACCAGGAGCAAAGTATCATAGCAGGAGAAGTGCAGAAGCCATTGCTACCAAGAGGTCTGATATGATAAAGTTATATATATACACACACAACGAAATGCCCCTTGCTTTGTAGGTAGATTTATTTGGATTGAGTGTACTAGAGATTGTTGTGAGAGCGAGGGTGGTAGATATCATATGGAGAGAATCGAACTGTTGTACAACATATTCTTGGACCCACACATGTAAATCGACGGGATCTTTAAATCGTAGGGATCACTGCTGACCAAGGAAAGAATCAAGAGCTTCAACTCGGTCAATTCTTCCTGAGGGTCCTCAAGTCCAGCCTTCGTGGGTGTTCTGTTGCTGAAGACATTAAGCTGCCACAGTCATCTCCAGATTTGATGTTGGGCATACTGTAAACTCTTATTTGTAAGTTCAGAAATCAGTAGAAATGCATGGCTAGTATCTTCTGTGTTGTTTCCAGTGAGTAAATTACTCCCAGTAACTGATGTAATGTGCTCAACGGTGATTTAATTTAATGGCGAAATCATTGAATATATCATATAGCTGATTGAGAGGTTTCTGGAGGCATTGTACTCTCAGTGTGCATCTCAATTTGGAGTAAAACTCAATAAATATACTTATAGTTATCTGTTGTCAAAGTGTTTAACTAAACTCCTCACTGAAAAATCCCATCAAACTCAAAAAAACTCAGAGCTATTTTGGAACTTTTCCAAGAGGAATTTCACAGTAGGCCAAGGAGCCACTGATCATATGTTCCAGAATTAGTAGTAGACTTATCATTTCAAAGGGGTCGAGTAGCACTTGTTCGTGGTGCCAACTCTAGACAAAGAGGAGCCTATTTCAAGAGGTTGAGTTGGTTGAGGCGGTTGGTTTCAGAGACATTTGCAGATCAGTCATAGTTGCCTGTTGTGTGTTGAGGACGAATTTCCGGGAACAAACTTATCCTTGTTACTGTGCAAACTCGCGATTGTTCCAGGTTCCTTTATCAATACAACACTTCTTTGCCTTGCTTCCTTGATTCATTTGTTGCACATTTATAAAGGATATTGTTGTGTACTGTGAGTGGGTATTACTTTTTTGCATTGAGTTCATAGTTGTGATTAGTGTAATTTTGACAATGAAGAAAATAGCCAGAATTGGTGAAGTATTGGAGTTCTTAAAAACTCTGATACATTCCTCTGATCAGGGTACAGTAAGAATAAGAAAAGCTTCTCTTGTTGACATTAAAACCTGTTTGCATAATGTACAAGAGAACATTGAGTTTTTGCAGCTTGAGACAAAGCTACAGCAGTGGAGTCATCATTCTGAACCTGTTTCTGTTCAGAACAATGAAGCAGACTCCCATAAACAACAAGACAATATTGTTGAAGTTCATTCAGATTTAATACCCAATAAAGCAGCAGTTGTACATGCAGATGCAGAAACTCAGTCTGCACTTCCCAAGCCCATCATCAGACCTTGGGAACA
>APFE031649620.1:20303-38522 GCA_000404065.3 Pinus taeda | reverse complement strand
GTTCCAGCAGATTCCACAACAGAAGTAGAATACGTGGTAGCAGCTGAAGCAACGAAAGAAATTGTGTGGCTCAGAAAAATTCTTGAAGATTTGTAGGTGAAACAAGTACAATCAACTCCACTCATGATTGACAACACCTCTGCAATAAAGTTGGCCAAGAACCCAAAGTTTCATGATCGTACAAAGCATATCAATACTAAATATCATTTGATCCGACATCATGTTGAGGCCAAACAATCCATCTCCGCCATTGTTCCACAAATGAGCAAGTTGCAGACATCTTCACCAAAGCGCTTGGAAGAGAAAAGCTTGAAAGATTCAGAACGATGCTTGGACTCACCAACATCCCTTCAGATTAAGGGGGGGAATGTTGACACCTAATCCTCAGTGATTGGGGAGATGAATGTGAATAGTCATCGAGAAGATGAACTGAACAATCACATTCTTGTATATATTAGATAGCTGGTTAAACGAATAAATGCATTAGTTTTTCTGGAGTTACTCCTGGCCTGACACATATTTATGTGTTAAGAGATTCGAATCATTATGCAGAAGTAATGGAAAACTCAACCAACAACATGGCCCCAAGAACTTTGATGGTTGGTGAAACCTTATTGAATATCCTGATCCCCTATTGCGTTTTTGAACCTTAATGGAATGAGGCCCCCCTCACTAAGAATAAAAACCCATGCAAAATATGGCCCCTTGTGGGAGCATGTGGAACGTGTGGCTAGTTATGTGGTGATTATATGATCTTGTGTGATATCATTTTCACCATGAACAAGGTTAATTAGAACATGGTGGAGGTGATAAGTTAGGACAAGGTGACGAGGATGGATGAGAGTTGTGTAGAGATGTGATCAACAAGGAATTAAAATCACCACCATTGTTGATAATGTTGTAGAGTTAATTATGCTTGTGAATTTGGGAAGTTTGTGGTGGATGAAGGATAGGTTGTAGATTGAAATTATGCTTGGTCCATCATGCGAGGAAGAAAATTTGATGTGCGTTCATCTATGCACTCCTTATGCACTCATGTTTGTGTGTTTTCTCCCTTTTTCAGGTATTATTTCCTTCAATGGATTAATTGGGATGTGTATCAATTTCAAGGTTGTGTTTGACAACTTTTAAATGCTATTTCGGTGTATGATCCCCATTTAGAGTGGAAAAGGCTGATTATGGATCATGACCAACATGAAACTCTCCTCTCGCTCTATTTGTGAAAGGGAAATCTTGTTTGGTGTTAATTGCAATGTATAACAAGGGATTTTCACATCGCGGGGATGACAAAGAGTATAGCTTTTTGGATTAAAAAAGAAAAAATGGTAATTTCTACCCTTAAACTAATGGTTGATGGGTTAACGAACCAATTCAACTCCAAGATGAACATTATGATGGAACAGAGGTAGCTAATTCACCAATTGAGTGAAGAGATTAAGGATATTCACCTATCCTGACAAAGTCTTTGTGGCACCCTCTAGGTTCATCAATATGTAGTGGTTACTCTAGTTTTATTGGAAAACTTAGCACTTTATCCAAAGGCTAATGTCCTTGACCTGAATTGAGTGGCCTCAACAAAATATATGGTGATTCTATATGATTGATGTAGTAATTTTTGAATCTTATTGATGTAGTCTTGCTAGTAAAATTTGATTATGTTGGCAAACTATTGTCTAATCTTGGGCATATTTTATAGAATATATACCTTCCTATATGGTTGGTTATATGTAAAAAAACCTATACTCTCATAGAACAAAATTATTGGTACTAGATCAATGAAATTAGAGCAATTTTGAAGCTCATGTTTTAATATGTAATCTTGTTGCGTATTTGCACCAGTTTTTCTAGTATAATTTGTTAGTTTTTGTAGCATCGGATATGTTTTCTAGTCTTAGTTTGTGTTTAATAGACTAAGGATCATGAGATATTCAAAACCCATAAAAGGTTCTGTGAGATAAGCTTGTGAATTTCCTTAATTAAATCAATTAACCATCATTTTTTTCCTGTCTAACTTAGGAAAATTGGTTAATTAATAGGAATTAATTAAGGAAAGGTGAGAAAGCTGTAGAAACTCACATGGATCGAGTTTGAGATGATATTAGCCATTGATAATAATTTAATCATGGTCATTGGTGATCCAATGAGAGATTATAAGAGCAAATCAATGGGGTTGGAGATAGACACATCAGAGACACATGGAGAGTGAGCTCCTTGGTAGATTGAGTTATCCAGTGCAGTGATTCAGTAAGAAGAAGAGTTTGAGTCAGAGAAAGGAAGCATCAGTGATTGAGGGAGAAGTAACAACCGAATTCCATAGGATCTTTCCGTCTCTAGAGAGCCAACAAAGAGAGAGGCTGAAATATTCTACAGAAAAGTCATCTAGGTTAAGCGAGTAAGCTAGAAAACCCATTGCAAGTGTCATAATGAGATTGATTTAGTGGCATAAGGATGAGAGAGCACCAGAAGGTAGAATGACACATTTCTAGTGATAAAGGGAGGCTATATGACCCAGTTGTAGGAAGTTCTGGAGTTTGTATGCCTTTCCCAAGCTAGTAGTGCGAGCAACCAGTTAAGTAGTGGGAATAGGCTAGGAGGAGGCTGAATTATTTCGGTAGAGGGAGAATTTTCTCCTAAATATTTTTGGCGAGATTATTTTTGGAGGATTTCCAGTCAGGAATCTAGATTATTGTACTTAGATTTGCTATTGCATAATAATAAAATAAACCCTCATCTGCTGCATCGCTTTTCCCTTCGGGGTTTTTCTAGGGATGTGAGTCAAAAAATATTGGTGGCATTTTTATTGTGTATGCATCTATTCTTCTTAGTTCCAGTTTATTTTCCAAAGCATAATTTAATTGTGAAGAATTACAGTGTGATTTATTCATAATTTGTCGTAACAAATTAACTGCACAATTAATTAGTTAGAAGGATAATTTCCAGTTGTTCCAATTTCAAGGAATTTTCACATGGTATTAGAGCTACATTGAAGATTAGATCAGAGGCTCATAAGTGAGAGACAAAATTTTTTAGTTTTGAAGGGAGTTCTAAGCATAATTTTTAGGATTTGTGTAGGCCACCAGAAAAAAAAATTGATCAACCTTAGTTGCAGATATTTGTAGGTAGGTGTGGATTTGCTGGATAGAGGGTTCTAGTGAGTAGATCAATCCGTTCTTTGAGCAGATCTGGGTGTAGTTGGTTTGCATCAAGTTTTTCATCAAAAAATAAACATTGAGTGGAAGAGAAAAGTACACACAGGAAGAGGAATTTCCATAAATTCTCAGAGGATTTCCAGATCCATTTTTCAGGATGAGATCCAAGATTTCTAGTTGTAGTAGGCCATAACAGTTTTGCAATTAGCTAGTGTGACCTTCAGGAGCAAAAGATCACGTGCCAGATTCTGGAGAAATACTTCCAGATGGTTGAGAGTTTTCTCAATTGAGGTGTTGTAGGCTATGTGAGAATTGAAGGACTTCCGAAAGAAAGCAGTAGCATATATGAACATTCCTAAGGGAGTACGAGTAGCGGAAAGAGGTCGAGCAAGAAAGGGAGGATATTCATGTTTAATTTCCATTATCTTTTAAATTTCGCAGAGATGGTCGCATTAGGTATCAGAGATCACGATAGACTTGATGGAGCCTCGAACTTTGGCATCTGGAAGGCTAAAATGTTATTCATGTTGAATGAGCATGGCTTGAAGGAGTTCATGACACTAATTGTAATTGTATTGATAAAGCCTATCTAGTTCCAGGAGTGTAGGAAGGATATGGCCAAACTAAAGAGGATGGTGTTGGACGAAGTTCAAGATCATATTTTTCCACATATTACAGAGAAAGAAACAAAAAAGGAAATGTGGGATGTTGTTGTGAAGTCACACCAAGATCCATTTGAGAATCGGAAAATGGTTCTCAAGGAGAAGCTGAAGACCACAAAGATTGTAACACCCTCCTCCCACATCTACCCAAGTAACTGGCCAACCTGGGTAAGCATGTGATGAGAAGTTACTATGATATTATTCAATTCCTGATGTATTAGTTAAGGAAGTGTAGCTAGCAGAACACATCACGCACACCTTCCACATCAATAACAAAACTCCCATGAGCCATCCCAACAACTTAGGTAACCATCCCCTGAGACCAACTAAAGTTTTAGTTCATCAAACCCCTGGACGCTCCCTTGATATGGACCAGGGTGCATTTAGGATACTCTAGACGCTCCCACAACAAGGGCAAGGGAGCGTCTGAGGCATTTTTTCCCTAATGTTGTGCACGCGACTCTGAGATTTGTGCCACTTTTTCAAGCCCAAACTCAGGTCACTGCCCAGAACTCAATGACACCTTCAAAAATGGAATTTCACAAACAAAGAAAGATACATTTGCAAAAAAATAAAAAAGTACTAGACTGGACCCCTATTAGCCATGACAGGCATTTCATCAAACATGTAACAAACATGAAAACTACAGGTCTTAACAACAAAACTGAGCATAGGGGTCTCATATTTATCTGAGAATTGCTAAGAATCATTCATTCCTCAACACATTAGTTGCAAGTTCATCTATTATGCCATAGATACATTGTTCATTCATTTAGAAGTAAAAACATGATGAGAGCCATATATAGCCATTGTCATAATACATGTTCATAACCAACATAATAATAATAGAAATATCAAGGAAACAAAAACCATATAATCCACATATAAACCAATATAATACTCATGAATTAACAAGGAGAAATAACCTCATATTAATGATGCAAAGGCCAACCAAATTTGGGACTTCCACCAACCACCTAACCATAGACATGGCTAAGCCAAATCTCTCTTCAGCCAGTCACCCCCGTGCCATAGTCCAAGCATGAATGTGGGATCTCATTGAACAATCCATCAAAACCAAACCAAGGCTTCTAGAGGCCAAACTTCCTCAACCCATCAAACAGTGATTCCACCTCACAGTTGGACATCAAAAATCATCACTAGATTAGTCTCTATGCAAGCCTTCCAAGGTTCCAAAGCATTTGTTCCAGCTAAGGATTCCAGGACTAGTAACTCAACCCACAACTGTCGCTAGGATTCCACAGTGTTTGTCAAACCAGGGCTTCTAGGACTAGTAAATCAAACCACCAAGTTCTTCTAAAGCATTCTTCCAACCGAGGCTTCTAGGATTAGTAACTCAACCCAAGCTGTTATAGGGCTTCTAGAGCATTTGTCCAACCAAGGCTTGCAAGAACTAGTAACTCAACTCAAGCTAAAGGAAACGTGAGAACCAACTAGAAAAATAAAGAAATGAACCCACAACACCATGGCTATCCCGAAAATGGAAAGGCTAGGCAAATACAATGTCAATCTAGGCAATCCTCCATGTCAATGACATATCATGACTAATAAACCATAAGTATATGCCATGCATGCCAAAAATAGTGAGGAAAACATACATGCAACTTGGTACTTGCAAGCAAAACCCATTGTAGTCGCTGATTCCGATGTCCTCTTACACTTTCCTGCTCTTCCTTTTCCTTCTTGCTCCAAGCATCCAAGTATGCCACATTCTCCAAGTGTGCTCCAAGAAAACTCTAAGTGTCCAAGAGTATGAGAGAGAGAGAATAGAATGAGAGCTCCAAAACTGAAATGACTAAAAGATACCAACTGATCCTTAGAAGCCTTTTTATCAAAGAGGCCTCTATTTTTCTTCATTTTTCCATTATTTTTCTTCATTTTCCTCCTCACATGCAACTTGTGACCTTACAACTCCCTTTCCTCCTAATTTCCCTTATTTTCATAAATAAATGTGCCAAAATTCCACTTTGCCTTTCCAAATTCTTTGCCATTTCCTTTCCAATTTCCTTAGCCACTAATCAATCACCAATGATCCCCATCACTATTCTTTTGCCCAACATTGAGCTTGGAATAAGTGTCCCATAAACCGTGGTTATTATTTTTGCCTTTATTAACTTTTATTACATGGAATTTTCACTAGGGCTATTATAGAACCCTCCCCCTTAGGGGAACACTGTGCTCGGTGTTCAAAAACACCTACAACCAACAAGGCTACTGTAAGAAAAACATACTGCCCATGGAGCATTATAATCGAGCTCGTTACATTATTTACAATGATCATCACGCTAAGAAGGAAACCAACATGAAAACATAACAAGTATAACATCATAATAACACGACACCCATACTGCTTATTGGATCTTTATAACATAGCTCATGGCAGTATTTACATCCATATACATATGTACATATACCAAGCATAACCAAAACATGTACCAAAAACATATACCAAAACGTCCACTCAATTAGCGAATAAGGAAGGATACATAACTTGCATCTGATCCAACATCTCCCATGTGGCTTCATTGGGCACAAAGTGCTTCCATTGCACTTTAACTTACTCGATTGCTCGATTCCAGGGTATGAGAATATTTCTCTGTAAAATGCACTACAATTCAGGCTGGAATTCTCCTTCTGGCTCCACTTGCAATACAGATAATTCAATCACATGATCAACATCTTTAACATACTTACTAAGCAATGAAACATGGAAAACATCATGGACTTTCACTGTCGAAGGCAATGCAAGTCGATAGGCTACTGTTCTAATCCTTTCAATAATCCTAAAAGGTCCACAAAAGCGGGGTGCCATCTTGGAAAATTTTCCATTCCGCAAAGAGCTCTTCTTTGGTTTGATGCATAAGTACACCTATTCCCTAACCCATAAATCCTTGAATAACCTATTCTGATCTGCATAGCTCTTCTACCTATCCTGTGCTACTTTCAAATTCTTCTTGATTACCTTCATTTCTCACTCCATGTTTGCCAATATATTTGGTCCAATCAACACCATGTTAACCGGATCACTCCAACTAATGGGAGTATTACAACTCTACCCATACAATGCCTCAAACATAATCATCATTAGTGACTCTTGGTACCCATTATTGTAAGTGAACTCGACCAATGGAATGTACTCTTCCCACTTCCACTACTGATACATCACATACATCCTCAACATGTCCTCCAATATCCTGTTGACTCTCTTTGTCTGTTCATCTATCTGTAGATGATAAGTTGTAATGAAGGCCAACTTTGTGCCCAAACCTGCAAATAACTCCTTCCAAAACTTGGAAGTGAACTTCGCATCCCTATCTGACACAATATTCTTTAGAACTCCATGCAATCTAACCATGTCCATGATGAAGACCTATGCTACATCACTTGTTGAGAATGTAGACTTCACTAGAATGAAGTGCACTACCTTTGTCAACCTATCCACCACTACCATGATGGAATCATGTTGTTTCATTATCCTTGGAAAACCTATCATAAAGTCCATGGAAATGACCTCCCATTTCCACTCTGGAATTAGAATTGATTGTAGCAGTCCACCTGGATGCTTACACTCTTCCGTCACCTACTGACAAGCCAAGCACATAGCCACAAAATCTGGTATGTCTCTCTTCAAATTCGGCCAATAATAAAAGTTCTTCATTACTTTCATCATATTATGATAATGTGGGTGACCTGAATATGGTTTCGCATGAAACTCCCTGAAGATCACCTTCTTGAGCTCACTGCTATCTAATGGATATATCCTGTCCCTAAATATAACCAATCATTCTTCCGTAAGATGATAGTCCACATCTTGTGCACCTACATCTCTACCTATACCTATACCACTACCTGTACCCATACAACTACCTGTACCTGTATATGTACTTGTACCTGTACCACTACCTGTACTTGTACTGTACTCTGCTGTAACCTGTGCACAACCTCCATATACTTATCATCCTGCTGACCTGCCTGCAAGATCCTATCCAATAAATCTGTCCCATAGGAGCTCATAGCTGTTATGTGATTTACCTGTATCCGCTTGCTAAGAGCATCTTCCACCTTGTTCTCTTTACCTTTGATATACCTAATCTCAAAGTCGAACTAACTAATTGTGGCCAACCACCGAGCTTGCCTTCCATTCAGATTCGGTTGGTCAAATAGATACCGCAAACAACTGTGATCACTCATCAATACAAGCCTCCTACCAAGAAGATAATGCCTCCACATATTCAATGAATGTATGATCGGTGAAAACTCAAGATCATGTGTCAGGTAGTTCTACTTATTCTCATTCGGTTTTCATGACTCATAACATACCACCTGCCCATCCTACATAAGGACTCCACCAATTTCTCCCTTTTAAGCATATGTACATACAACAAACTCTTTGTCTATATCTGCATTATTTAACACTAGTGCATGTGTCAACAACTACTTGAGCTGCTCAAAACTGGTCACATACTCCTCTTTCCATTCAAACTTCTTACCTTTCCTTTGTAATGATGTGATATGATAAGCAATCTGCGAGAAGTTCATGATGAACCTCATGTAAAAACCTGCTAACTCCATGAAAGATCTCACCTCATCCACATTCTTAGAAGCTTCCCACTCCATGATAGCTCTTATCTTTTATGGGTCCACTACTATGCCATCCTTGGAAACCACATGTCCCAAGTAGTGTACCTCAGTATGAAAGAAACTGCACTTGTTGAGCTTAGCATACAAATGATGCTCTCTCAACAATCTCAACATTGTTGCTAAATGCTCGGTATGCTCTTCTTAATTTTTTGAATATACCAATATATCATCAATGAACACAATAACAAACTTGTTCAAATACAGACGCAACACACTATTCATTAAGCACATAAAGGTAGTTGGAGCATTAGTTAAACCAAATTGAATTACAACAAACTCATAATTCCCATACCTAGTTCGGAAAATTGTCTTGTAGATGTCCTCTTCTTTAATTCATACCTGATGATATCTGGAACTCAGATCAATATTCGAGAACACTGTTGCTCCCTTCAACTGATCGAACAAGTCATCAATCCTCAGTAACGGGTACCTGTTCTTAATGGTCACTTTGTTTAACTACCTGTAGTCAATGCACAACCTGAGAGTACCATCCTTCTTTTTCACAAACAGTACGCAACACCCCATGGTGATACACTTGGCCTAATGTATCCCTTATCCAACATTTCCTTCAGCTGTAGCTTCAACTCAGGGGTACTTATCTTGTAAGGTTCCTTTAATGCCAAAGCTTCCCCTGGCACCAACTCAATAGAAAAGTCTACTTCCCTGTGGGGTGGAAACTCCGAAATATCTGCAGGAAATATATCCTAGAACTGCTATAGAACTGGGTACCTTCTCAAAACATCTCCATCCTCAACTTCCTTACCTTTTTCACTAGAAATGTTCACTGCAAATAACACACACCCTTTCCTGTGGCTATGCTTGTCCTGCATAGATGTCACCATTATAACTGATGTTGCTTTCTTCTTACCCCACAAGACACTTTGTTCCCCATTGTCATCCAAGCACTCAATGGATTTTTCATAAAAATCCACCTTGGTTCTATGAAGGTACAACCAATCCATGCCCAACAACATATTGTATGATCCCAATGTCAATACATTCAAATGTCCTGAGGTAGGCATACCATTCAAATCAAATCTACAAGCTCTTACCCAGTGATGAACTTTCTTCTTGGTACCTGTAGCTAACTACACTAACCAAGACTTTGCATGCACTTCTTTATTCAAACCACACTTATCCACCAGGTCAGGATCAACATAACTATAATTAGATCTAGGGTCAATCAAAATAGAAACAACTCAATCACAAATCTTACTATCCATCTCAATGATAGATGCTTGATGGTCTACCTGTCTGTTGTCCAACATTGCATAGATACGAGGAATTCTTTTTCCAACATCCCTAATAGTATGTGCCTCCTGATCATTGTATATTTGTGATCTACCACCTTGATGTTGTGGATAGTCTCTCCTATGATGCTGTCCTCCAGAAGTCCAACACTGCAAAGGATTCCAACCTTCATCCTTATTCTGTTCCTCTGATCGAAGTCCCTGTCCTCTGTCAGATGCATTGAACTTCATAGATGGCGTTGCATTCTCTTTACTACCTATACCCTGAGGTATTTATCTCTTCTTGTCCCATTTTCGATTTTTATTTGCATTATTGTGCCTTTTTTTCACTTTAAAATATTACTTTTTTGTTATTTCTTAGAATTAAAAAAAAGTATAGATTTGCACATACATATTTCTAGATTTTAGCTGAATTTTCTGTCTTTTCTGTCAGTGTTATAGCTGAAGGCTGAACATTTCAGCTGGCTAGAAAGAACAATAGAGTTCATCAACATATCTCAAATGAAACCAGAGCTTTTGTATCTAACTGCATTGGAACAACAAGAAATGAAAATTCTACTATAAACAAACAAACTCTTGATACTGAAAAACTACTTTAACTGCTCAGGTTTAGGTTGAACCCATGTTGTGCTTGAAGGCTTTGCTTCTAAAATGTTGAAATTTCCAGCTTTGACCCATTGCCAGGGCTTTATGTTAGTTCATATTTGTTATGGGAATAGAGTGAGAGCCTTGAATTTGGTTACCAATCTAGTCTTCATATATAGTTATGCCTGGGTCCAACTCTAGAGCTCTATCTGTGGAACTATTGTATTCTCTGTATATGTATTGGAATATAATATCTTTGAAATGAGCGGTTAGATCCTCAATTATGTGTTTCCACGCCGCTAGATTTAATACCTCAAGGTTAGCCTCTCCTTGCAACCAATCAATAACACATTTTGAATCACCAAGAAGGAGTATATGTTTTATGTTTTCTAATTTGGCTAGCATCATGAGTGCCCAAACAACAATCGATTATGCTTTGGTATTTGTTCTAATGCCAAGACCAATTTTAAATTGAACTTATTTATTATCTGTCATCCTAATCAGCCCCCCTACTCTACAAACCGTCTCTTGAGCTGCTCCATCAAAGAAGGCCAGTGAAAAGTCCTGCTGAATGGAAGGATGTTGTACTCTTCTCTGAAATTTTCTTTTCTGGAGAGGAAGGTATTCTTTGAAATGGGAGATGATCTTTGAGGCTAGAAGCATAATACATAACCAATCATCTATGAAGATAGGCTTATTTCTTAGCAACCATATTCCCTAAGTTATACATAGAGCCAGAGTACAAAGATGATTAAATAGATCCGCCCATAAGTAAAGCATTTTTGCAAAAGAGGACCGCTTCAAATCTTCTTTGATGCATAAGATTTGTAGAACAAAATACTAGATTTCCTAGGCAACTAAATAGTTGATCAAAAGGTGGTCAAAAGTCTCAACATGATGTTTTCAAAGACCACAATGGCTAGGGCCCCAAAAACCTTTTTTTTGGAAGTTTTCCTAGGTCAATATTGTTTAGTGGAAGACGAGACACGTAAAACATCTTAACTTGTTTGGGATATGCCATTTCCAAATGATTCTATACCACCATTTGTCAACAAATATGATTTGTGAGTAAGCTATTTCTTCATAAACCAATCTAGCTGTGATGTTTCTAATTGAGAAATCCCAACTCCAAACTTGAAAATCCCCATAATTATTTAATTTCTCCATTGAAGTTAATCTATTCTTGAAACTGAAAGGGTACCAAAGGTGTATGTCCAATTTTTTGCTAGCAATTTCTTTGATCACACACATGTTTTAGAAATTAAAGTTTTGCTTTATTTTTGAGATGAAAATTCTAGGTCACTTTTACACGTCATTTTGAATTTGTCTTCATTGTTTTGAATGGTTAGAGCTAACTTAAAATCCCAAGTGATTTTGAAATAATATCAATTTTATAATACGGTCTAAATCCAAAGCCATTTGAAATCATTAATCTTTTTAATATTTTTTGTGATTTGAAGTACATCAATTTTATAATATTTTTTGTGATTTGAAATACATCAATTTTATAATACTTGGTCTAAATTCAAAGCGATTTGACATCATTATTTTTTTAATATTTTTATTTTTATTCTTTTTATGAAAGGTTGACATCATTATTGTTTATCTATATATATATATAGATTGTATTTTAATGAAAAGTTGATAAAATGTTTAGATTTGAAATTCATCACTTTTATAATATTTAGTATAAAATCTAATGCAATTTTGAAATCATTACTTTTATAATATATTTTTTTAAGAAATGTTGATAAAATGTTTAATGTTAAATTATTACGTGAAAATTGTGTTGGGATAATATTGTAATGCGAATATAAATGCAAAAGTGTTTGTTAATAAATAGGGAAAATTTTAAGGATGAAAAATTATCGTGAAGTTTAAAAATATTGGTCAACCTTACTAACCTCCAATATGCAAATTATAAAATATTTATTGATGTATCTATAAAACTATTCAAATTTATAATGATTTTATATATACTCTCCATATAATGTTTGTGATTTTTAAGGTAAAATAATTTTATATTGTAAAATTTGGGCGAATCATTGTTATAAGAAATAGAAATTGACGAATCTTTTTTCAAAAAAATCCTGGAAAATTAGCCCACCTACGAATATTAACCTTTAAAATTTTCCATTTAACAATATTAAAAACAAAATATTCTTTGCAAATCTTAAATTTTATTAATATAAAATTTATTTAGTCGTTTTCTCTCCATAAAAATTATTTTAAAATGAAATACGATATAAAACAAAAAACCATTAACTAGTATAAGTTTTTTTTATAGATAAATGGTTTTTTTATATAAATTTAATTAATAAAAATTACCTCATACCACCAATAAATATATTTAACTACTCGTGCACCTTTCCTCACACAATTCAACCAGCTTTATTGTACCTTGCGAGTGAAAGGGGACCAAAGGTGTATGTCAATTTTTTGTTAGCAGTTTCTTGCTTATTGTACCTTGCGAGTGAAAGGGGACCAAAGGTGTATGTCAATTTTTTGTTAGCAGTTTCTTTGGTCACATGTGCATGTTTTAGAAATTCACGTTTTGCTTGATTCTTTAAAGTCAAAATTTTAACTCACTTTTACACGTCATTTTGAAATGGTCTTCATTGTTTTGTATGGCTAGATTTAACTTAAAATCAAAAGTAATTTGAAATCCATCACCTTTATAATACCCGATCTATAATCACCTTTATAATACCCGATCTATAATCAAAAGCCATTTGAAATCATATTTATATATATGTATATATATATATATAATATATATATACTTTTTTTTTTCATGGTTGAATGGTTATATTTAACTAAATCCAAGGTGATTTTGAAAATCATCAATTTTATAATACTTAGATCTAAAATCCAAAGTGATTTGAATATCATTATTTTGATAATTTTTTTTTTTAAAATTATTATATATTATATATATATATATAATTAAATTATATATAAATATATAAATGTTATATAAAAATAAAAAAATTAAAATAAAAG
The DNA here is from genome assembly GCA_000404065.3 of Pinus taeda. Lineage (NCBI taxonomy): Eukaryota > Viridiplantae > Streptophyta > Pinopsida > Pinales > Pinaceae > Pinus > Pinus taeda. The sequence continues at coordinate 25,211 of APFE031649620.1, read as the reverse complement.
GTTATAATATAAATTTTGCATGGAAATTGTGTTGGGATACAAATTAATGTGAATATAAATACAAAAGTGCCCATTAAACCTTGATAAAACAAAATACTTGGGTATACATTATTATATATATTAATTGTAGTTTTAATTTTTTTCACAATGGTTTTAATTTTTTTAATTCCATAATTAAAATCTTTAGAATATAATATTTAAAAAAATTAAAATATCATAATAATGTATTGTGGAAGAGGAAGGATGAGTGATAATTAAAGTTCTTGCTATTCGTTAATCAATAGTGAATTCTAGTGATTTAGAGAAGAAATATGTTTCTATTGAAAAAATGGCAGTAGAAGCCTTAGTTTTGTATAGTATCATTGTTGGTGTCTAGGTATGAATGATTTATTCACTTTAGTTCGACATTAATTTATCAATTCGGGCGTGTATCCTTTCAAGGCAATGCACAAAGTATATGTAGGGGCAAGAACACAATCCATTCCGCCCAAGGGCTCACGGCTAATATTCAAAACATAACTGTAAGAGTAAATAAATTACAGAACTCCAGAAACAATTACAAGAAATAAAGAATTATAACAGCAAACATAAACTATCAAATAATGTACACAAAAAGACGCAACACCTGATCAGAAGAGCGGGCCCAGCTCTCTGATCAGGGCTGCATTAGCCACAGAAAAGATTAGAACAACAAAACAAATGATATTTTATTAATATGTAGCAGGTGATTACAATAGCGATGGGGGCATCCCCATTTACAGGAACATTCTTTCTTTTATACACAGCAAAGGAGAATAACATATCTCCTTGAAACACGGTAACCACATATGCAGAAAGATACATCTGTTGGAATGACACCAATCACCAGATGACCGAGATAGAAAAAGGCCCAAGAATAGTTCCAGGGGATCGTGACTCCAGCTGCGCGGTCTCCTCAGGGCTGGTCGTTACCAGATTTGTTGTGAAATGCTGAAGCGAGGGTTCCTGTTCTCCAAGCTGCAGTCAAATGTTCAATTTAGTGTTGCGAATAGATAAGACTCCGTGACTTTACTTCATTAATTAAAATATTCCAATTGGACAAGTTAGGGGTATTTACCTCATAAGTTTAGCATAGCAACGTGGGTAAGTCAGTACAAAAAGGGTCAAAAAGGATAATAAAAATGGACAGAAAGATAGCCAGATTCGGTGCCCAACATCTCCCCCCAACTAGCCTTCTGCATGTCCTCATGCAGTCCGCTGCCTTCGCAGGTCTGGATTCTATAGACTGTAGGTCTCATGAAGCTGGGCAAGATCATATTCTGAGGCCATCTTTGTTCCTGGAACTTTAAACCCATTCGAAAGGAGAACTTCCTTCCACTAATCTGTTGGAACATCATACATTGGAGTGTAAATTTCTGCAGGCAACTAAATAATAGGAAACTGAAATCGGATCCCCATCCACCGGACTCACATGTTTGGACACATGCCACATATCTGGGTACTCTGGTGAGCACTCGTGCAAAATTTGGTGCTCCAAAACGTTCCTTGTTCTGGACAACTGTCGGTGACATCATCCACCTTTTCTGACAGCAATCAAGGGCCTCTTTTCGAAAAGAAGTTAACTGATTGACACAAAGATCAAGGCACCATCTTTGTGTCCTCAGCATCCTATCTTTGTTCCCTTGGATTCCCAAAAAGGTGTTTTGCTTAGTGAACATTGTGATTGACCTCTCATGCTCTCCTCTTACTATAAATGGCTTGGTAACTTGATTGGAGTCAAAAGAGTTGAAAGCCTTCTGCCAATGAATTTGATTGAGAGAGTAAGAGGTGAGGGCTCTTAAATGAATGTCCCCTACATACGGAATTGGGTTGAAATCTCTGTCCAAACGTAGTAGATAAGGTAAAACTCACACATCAAGTGTTGAGTTGGCACGTCATGATTCCTCATTATCCAGAGGAATTTTACACCATCTTCTATCTCATAGATAATCTCGTTTTTAATGCTTTCCATGCAAAATAAAAGGAAACGCTCGTGAAAAAATAGGGAATAACAAGACGTAGGGGGCAACATGCCATCACCTCTTGCACCAGATTGAACATTTGCTCCTTATCAGCCTTTAATTCTACCACTTGCTTCTCCAGCTGCTCCATCTTGAGCTTCTGCTTCGCATGCTTTAATCTCATGATATTTATGTGATCCACATAGCCAAAGGTAGTTGTGGAGGCTCTTTCCTGAGTTCTCCTGATCTCATTTTAATACTGGGACACAGTAGATTTCCAAGTCTGTACTTCGGCCATTAAGGCATACCCCTGGCCTTCAAACAATCTCTCGACCGAGTCTATTTGGGTGGCAGCCAAGGTTGTGACTATCTGGTCCACCTGAGTTCCTGCTTTGACCCCTACGACCTTGGGCTTCTTAACTTGCCACCTGTATTTCTTTATCCATTTCTGCATTCGGTGCACCTGTTTCCTCAATTTCCTAACTTCCATTTTGAGCCGCATTGTTTCCTTAAATTGTAGCTAATATCTTTGTTTGATTGGGAGTCTTCGCTATTCGCACAGCTCTACCCATTCTTGCTTGACCTGTATTTCCTCCGTTTCAGTAGCTGGAGGTAAATCCCCTGGGACAACTTCTGCTGTGCCGACTGTCGGTCCTTCCTCCACTGCCTTCTTTTCTTCAATTATTTTGCGCTTCACTCCCTTCTCACCTAATTGTTCCATTGGCTCAATCGTTGGGACCACTTTGCTTGGTCCCTCCTCTTCGCCAACAACTATTTCTTCTTCATGCACACTCTCCGCCACTGGCGATGCCTTGGCGAGATGCTCTCCTGCTAATGTGCCTGTTGGAGTCCCTTCTAGTTCCCCAGCCTCAAGAACCTTTGTCTCTTCTCTCTTCTCAGGTTCTGAAGTGCTTGTCGTCTGAGTAGCATCCTCCCCACATGGTTGTGGCCTTTGTGCTAAATTCGAAGCCATAGGAATGACAAAATATTCTTCCTCTTTCTGTTGCGGGGAACGAGTTACCCTCGCTCCTCTTGGGATAAAGAAGGAAAACTGGAACGAATCCTCAACACTTGGCCCTGAAGTCGACACTAGTTCTTGTGGGTCAACATCGACCTCACACCCTGGTTCTCTTGGCGTTCCCTTCGAGGGTCCCCTGGTTTCCTTAGCTCCGGGCCTTCCTTGTCCTCATTTTTCTTCTTCCATGGGTTCTCTAGTTGGAGTGGTCACTACCTCTTCTCCAATCAGATTATCATCCTCCATCAACTCCATGGTGACAGGAGATCCCTGTGGGGTACCCTCAATTGCAATATCGACTGATTCGCCCACTCTTTCCTGTCATGGGTCTACCTTCGTAGTCATCACGCTATCCATTTGCACTGCTAGTTCCATGGGCACGACTGGTTCTTGTGGGACGGCCTCGACTGTAGTACTAGTGGGCATTTCTATATCAATCTCCATATCTTCCATTGACTCAGTTTCGACTCGCTCTTGGGGAGCCATATCTTCTTCAAATTCTTCAGTTTCCATCTCCATCTCTTCCGGCTCTTCCTGGTCCATATACTCATCATCTTCTGCATCTTCCTCCATGGCTTCAGATTCCTCTGCCCTAGCAGCCATAACGGCTGCTATTTCCTCCTCTGTGGAATCCCGAAACAGTTCCCACGGAATCAGGATCATTTCGATGGCATTCATTACTAATAGCCGAACCAACCCATGGTGAGTGATGACCACCAATACCTGTCATGACCCCTGATCCGAATGATCCATTAAGTGAAGGCTCCTTAATAGAAAATAGGGCACATTCATTGAAAAAGCTTCTGCCTGTGGAAATCGTAGGTGAGCTAGTATGCAAAGATGGTATTTGAAGATGGTGGAGTATCTTCCTTCGCAAGTCATATATTTTATGACGAACTCTACGACTCCTCCCCATGGATGTGGTAGCGAAGTTCTGTCATATCCCCGACCCTTCTGCGCAATACTTTCTCTGGCTTGTAGGAAAGCCTCGGGGAATTCTAGAAGGGTCGTCCTCCTCGAAAACTAGCGTTCTCTGACTTGCGGAAGCCCATTGACATCCACAATGATTTCCTCTGTCACCGAGATTTCGATTCCACGAACCCGAGAGCCTCCTCCCAAGTTTAATGCAAACTCTATCATGATTTCTTCATTCGATCCTCTCAGCCTGTCGAAATAAACATCACTGCCTGCGTTCTCGAACACTTGCCACACCTCACAATTGCTCCGAACTCTCCTTGTATCCTCAGGTTCATGTTGCATAGATCGACCACCCATTGCTGTAGAGGTAGAATCAACACGACGACTACAGTTGGCTGGTAGGGGAGAATGATAGGGCTCCAAACCGTTGGCAACTGAAATAACGTCATGGCCTCTTTTGGAGACAACAGATGAAACAATACTGGTACGCTCGAAAATGATGACAGATTATGGTGGTACTGTTAGATATTTCAGGAATTTAATGCAGCGTGTTGGGAGGGTGACTGATGTGACTCTGCACGTATGAATACACATTCCAACGCATAAGGGTATTATTATGGAATACCAAAATCATTAGATTCAGTTAGGTGAAAATCATGTGTCATGAATGCTTTTTCGAGGTACGCCGTCATTCATTATGATGGTTTCCCCCCCAACTAAATGACGGCTGTCCTCGACACGTTTGAATATCCTTTTTAGAATATTTAATTAAATCCATAAAATTGACGGAGATGTTGGTGGGCTCCAGTATTGCAGCGATAATGCTGTAACTCCTGGGACTCCCTTCTTTACTTTTATCAACCCGGTTGTTCGTAACAAACTTGGAAGCGACAGTGATGTATGCACAAGTACTAGCTCTTGTCGCAGCTGTCACTTGGTCAGCTGGCACAAGTCCGCTAGGGCTTTAGCCAACTTCTATAAGCTCTTAGAAGAAGC
>APFE031649620.1:1772-20172 GCA_000404065.3 Pinus taeda | reverse complement strand
GCTAACTCAAAGGGGAGCTAATCTACTTGCGGAAAGAAACTGAAAGCCAAAGAGGAATGCAAACCCTAGCAAACCCTAATTCTACCAGCTAGTTCTATTGATGCAACAATGAGAATACAAAATGCTGAATGAGATGCCATTGACTTCAAAAAGGGAAAATGCACATGTCTTAGACTACTTTTGCTCTAGAAAGTATCTTTTTGTATTTTCTTGATTATGTGTCGATTTTCACATGCATATGCTTGAGCTGTGCTTCACTGTGCAGGAGTGGATCAAGGAAGAAGAATGCTTGGAAATAGATGGAGAGGCTCAGAGAGGGTCTAAGGAGTCCCTAACACTCTTCCCCAGAGTCCCACAAGGTTTGGCTATCAGGAAACCTCACTTTTGAGCTTCTACAGGAAGTCTGCAGGGGTTCTATAGGAAACTTCAGAATTTCTACAGGAAACTTCAGAACTTCTACAGGAAACTTGGAAGTCAGTTTTTGAGGGGTGGATGAGTGAGGGAAGGTGCATGGATGGATCTAGAGGTAGGATAGGGGTCTAAACATGGCCTAAGGGCTAGTGGGTGGTTTGGTGGAGAGGTGTAGAAGGCTGACTTGGCTCGAAGATGGCTAAGGCAATGATGAGCAAGAAGGGCAGGTTTCGTAGACACAAAGGATATATGGAAAAAGGGCAGCTTAGCTATGAGACAGAATAGGAGGCTCAGATGATGCTTTGGGAGGATGGATGAAGGAAGAGGATACCCTGCACGGTGGGCCTTGATCAATTCTACAAAAACCTGCAAATGATCAAATCCTAAACTAATCTATTCTATCCATCAATCAACATAAATGAGAAGCCCTTTATTTGGGAAGAAAACCTTGTACACCATCTATGTAAGGAAACATTTCATATGTCCAAACCCATGACTAATCTTTGCAACTAAAACAAGCACACTAAAAGATTGCATAAGCAGCAAACTAGTGTTTTTGTGAGGCAGCAATGTTTCCTCAATTTCAGCCCCAAATCCAATAAGGCCGAGGTGAAACCAGGAGTGTAGTTGTCTCTTTTTCTTGGACATCTTGCTATTATTATTCTACCAAAACATCTAAACCAAAGTCATGCATAAACAGTAATCTATTCCAGCATCACAACAAAATCTACTTAACAGCAATGTGTTCAAATGCATAAAAGAGAAAAACAGTGATACGTAAAGGGAAAAGCAATAATACAGAAAGGAGGTCCTAGGCTCTTAGGTTGGGCCCAACCCTGAGAGCTTTGGCTCCTATGAAAAACTCAGACTTGCTAGGAAACCAAACTGCTTCTCATTATTCAAAAAGACTCATAACAGTTATGCCAAAAATGGCTACAAAGGAACAAAATAACGGTGCTGCAGCACTGAAGTGCAAAGTACACAATAGGTTCAAAAGTCTTTTTGCGAAGGTTGAGGCCTCATCATTTATAGATAACGAGGGACCTAGCTGGCCTCCTCAATCTGTGGAACTCGGCTGTCAAACTGTGAGTCAAACAGTCCCTTTCTAAATGCTGATTGGCTGCCTTCTAGATTCGGCTTGGTGGTCTTTGGAGCTCGGAGCTGAAGGTGAGAATCCTGAGGAAGGGTCAGTGAATGTCGTAGACATCCCTCCTTCAAGTCCTAACTTCAGGCTTGGCTGCCTTATAGCTCATGATTGCTTTGACTTTGCTCCAATATAAGTCAAAAACCTGAAATAGACACATGTTAACCACCTAGGAAAAGTAACTTCCCTTATTCATACCAAAGACACAAACATACTAAAAATTATGCATAAACTATAGAAAATGACGGATTTGAACAAGGGCTGAACAATGAAAATGAGGCCAAATGAGCCCAAATTGTTGCCAATTTTGGGGCTCATCACCAGTAGCAGTCTTTATGGAGGTTCGGTATGCCCAAAGAGCCGGACACAACATAAGATGCCAATTGGACTGATTTTTGTCAATTTTCCTTTGCAGGATCGTCTTAAGAGTTTTGTTGACTGCCTTGACCTGTCCATTGGCCTAAGGATAATAAGGAGACGAATGTTCCTGCTGGAAACCCAATTTGAGAGCCAATTCTGACATTAGTTGATTATGGAAATGACTGCCATGGTCAGTGACAATCTCTCTCGGGATACCGAACCTGGAGATAATCTGATTAAAAAGGAACAATGTCGTTATTTCACTATCATTTTTATAAGTGGGCATGACCTCAGCCCACTTCGTAAAGTAGTCTACGGCCATGATAATGTACTTGTGATTCGCTGCTGAAGGCGGATTACAAGTTGTAAAATCAATACCCCACTTAGTAAAGGGACCTATAGTGACAACGGGAAAAAGAGGAGCTGGATGTGCGCGCATCTTTCAAGTATATATTTGATAGGGGTGACAGCGTTTGACTGCTTCAACACAATATTTGAAGAGAGAAGGCCAAAAATAGCCAGCACGCAAGATACGTTGTTGTAGCAAGCCCTAATAGATAACCACCACAAGCTCCACTGTGGCAGTCATTGAGCACTGACTCTACTTCCTCTAGGGTTAAACAGCGCTGAAGGATTGAATCAACCCCTCGACGGTATAATGTATCACCAATGATAACATAATTTTTAGCCAGGTGACATAATTTTCGACGTTCATCCTTAAAGAAAGTAGAGTTAAACTTCGAAGTCTGGAGATAGACAATGATATCTCCATACCAAGGGTCGAGTGAAGAGATGAGGAATAAATGTTCGTCGGGAAAACTTTCCTCATAAATAGTATCCTCTCCACAAGGCAGCTCGGAAATTAGCTCGGAAAAAACCTTGGATTTCTCAGACTTGGTGGACAAGAACTCGAGATCAAATTCTTCTAGAATGACTATCCATCAATTATATTTGACACCAATCACTCGCCTACTGAGGACAAACTGAAATGGATTGCCCGCTGCTAAGAGAAAAGTTTTGTGTAGCAAGATATAATGATGGAGCCGCTGGATAGCATGGACAGCTACCAAAGCCAACTTCTCAACCGGAGAATAGCGAAGTTCAGGACCTATCAAGCCTCGGCTCAAATAATAAATCACATGCTCCATGAGAGCATCATCTTCCTGAACGGGAACCATACCAATGGTTGATTCTGCTGCAGCGAGATATAAAAGGAAGTCCCTACCATAATCCAGTGGACTCAAAATCGGGGTAGAGACTAATGCCTTTTTCAAATCATCAAATGACCACTACATAAAGTTGTCCCACACGAATAGAACTCCTTTGCGTAGAAAACGCATAAACCCTTTAGTGATCTCAGCATAAGTTGCTATAAACCGTCTTAAGAAATTAGCCTTCCCTTGAAGACTTTGAAGTGGCCGAATTGAGGATGGGGGACGCAACTGAATTATTTCCTCAACCTTGAAGGGATCAACCCGAATCCCTTCATTTGACACGATGAACCCTAATAGCCAACCAGATGTGACCACGAAAACGCACTTATTGGGATTCAACCAAATCTTATAAAAACGACATTGCTCAAAAACCAATCGAAGTTGACTAGGATGATCAATTCTCTTTCGAGAACGAGTAGCTAGATCATCCAAGTATGCTTCAATGATATGTTTAATGTCGTGGAAAGCATATGACATGGCCCGTTGGAAAGTAGCTCCAGCATTTTTAAGACTAAAAGGCATCTTTCTGTATGCGAAGGTACCCCAGGCACATATAAAATCTATCTTATGTTGATCTTCAGGACGGATAGAGATTTGATTATAATCAGAAAAACCATCCATGAAGGAAAAAATCTCATTACCTGCACACTCGTCAATAATTTGATCAATGAATGGCGTGGGGTAATTATCTTTCAGATAAGCCTTGTTTAGGTCTCTAAAGTCAATGCATACTCAGATTGTTCCTTGCTTTTTATCCACAGGGACTATATTAGAACCCCAATCGGTAAGAGGAACAGGGTATATAAAACCCGCCTTGAGCAGCTTCTCTACTTCAGCTTTAATTGTTGTTGCTTTCCTAGGATTAACCAGCCGAATCCTTTGACGAACTGGCTTGACATTTTCATACGTCTTGATCTCATGTTGAACTATAGATGGATCAATGCCAGGCATTTCTTCAAAAGACCAAGTGAATACGTCTCGAAATTCCTTGAAAAGGTCGGTGTAAACTTAAATTTCTTCAAGGGAACATTTGACTCCGATGAAGAGATTCTCGATCACGTTAGGGTTCCTAGAGATGTTTATAGATATCATTTTTGAATTCATCGACATATTACCTTCGTCACGAAAGTGTGCCGGAGCCAAAGGATTTGATACCGTACAAACATCACTAGTAAAGAGCTCGAAGAACCTAGATTCTACTTCCTGCAATGGAGGAAGAAAATATGAACGATGGTGGAAGTCTTCCCAAGGTCGATCTACACCCATCATTACTTCTAGGATTGCTTCTTCAGAAGGTAAAACTATATCTAACCAGTCCAAGGCGGAGGTAGAATCAAGGGTCTAGGCCGGGGCCACATCACCATCTAGCTCCTCCTCAGAAAAAGGAGTAGAGTGGTCTCTGCAAAGTTAACGATAGACTGGTATCTAAGCTCAGCTGCAAACACAGGGAATGCTATTACATTAACTTGTCCTTCAGCTAATGTGGTCGTAGGTGAAGGCAAGGTCCAAGGGTCTGAAAAATAATGAGTTCGGAAGAAATCTTTTCGAGGAGACTCCTTAGATGATGAAATGACATTGATTCTAGCGATAGGAGAGGGAAGATCAAAGGTACCCATCAATGAAGAATACATCCCAACTCCTAGATTCTCAGTAGGCAGACGAGGGTTATCCACTAAAGGAAGAGTAGAGTCAGAAGTTGCTTGAGGATCGACTGGACAATAATCCAATTGATCAACCTTAACGATTTTCCCTTCATGAGGAAAGCAAATGACAAGAAACAGAGTCGAAACAACGGCGTCCATTTCGTATACCCAGTTCCTTCCTAAGAGGAGATTGTAGTCTAGGTTAGCGTCAATGACTTCTACTTCAATATTAATGACCTTCCTCCCAACACATATGGGAAGGGTCGGGATAATCCCATGTGGCCTATGAGAATGCCCATCAAATGCAGTCAGGAGGGTAGGTGAAGGAACAGCCGAAGGCGATCCAATAACCTTCCAGCATGACATCGACATGACGCACGTGGAAGCTCCTTCATCAATAATGGTACGAAAAATGTTAATTTTCTGATATGTAGACTTTATTTGGAAAGCCATATGATGAGGGAGTCACTTTTTGACATTTAACATGTCGAAAGTGAGCACTAGAGAGTTAGTTGGATCAACTGCCCCAATCGCCGAAAGTAAAGCACTTCGTTGAGCTGGACACGACTGGAGAACCTCTAAAGCAGACATGGCACATGGACTCTGAGCCAGATCCTCAAAAATGGAGTAATTCTAGGTGGCCCTAGCATTAGGATTAATAGTCGCGCATTTAGCGGAACCTTTCGGTATCCGTGGTATAGTCTCGATAGGGGGTCGCTCAATATGAAGGTCGGTATTTCCAAGAGCAGTTTTGCCCTTGGAAGTTTCTGCTTCGCCATAATCACATGACCGAGTGGCCACATGGACATTAGAACCCATCATGAAAACATTTGATGATTTTTCCCCTTCCTGGTTGCCCCCTACAGAGGTACCAGGGTTTGAATTCACGCTAGCAAGAAGTAGCTGCCCTTGGGGAAAAGGGTTGGTTAACACAGCTTGAGAGCTAGAAGTCCCTTGCTATCCTAACAAGCGCTAAGCATCTTGAATATTTGGGCAGAGATGAGTTAAATGGTCTCCACTACATAACTTGCATGGAAACTTGACTTTCTTTTTAAACTCATTTCTACCACCACCAGCATTATTGTCAGATTTATTTGCATCAGCCTTCTCATCTTGACTCTTTTTCTTACCTTGTCCTTTCTTCTTCCCGTTGGAATTTTTATTTCCTTTAGGGTTGGCAGATTGGACGGCATTAACTGAAGAGGGTTGAGAAGATGAAGGGTTAGACAATGTGACCTAGTTGTTAGAAGCAGTTTGTAAAGACAACTACTGCAATTGGCTCAATAGGTTCACCGCATTTGTGTCTACCGATCCAACGATACGATTCGCATGGGGACCTGGCTTCGACTTGGCTATATCAACCTTAGCCCTAGGAGTGTCAGGCAAGATTTTTTGTAGAATCCCAGACTGAGAATAAATCAACTCTAATTGATGGGCTCTAAAAATAGCTTGCTCCTCAGAATAGACTCCGGACAGGGAAACATCCTTAGAGATTTCAGGTTGTAAAGATTTCAAAAACCATTCGAGACAGTATTCTGGGGGAATTTTAGCTTTAACAAGCCTCTTTCTCCATCTCCATTCCTGAATGTGGTCAGAAATGTGAGTTGTCGTGTCCTGACGGAAATTGGCCAAAAGTTCAGTTCTGGCATCATAACGGACAAGCAACTGGAAATGATTTAAGAAAAGATTACCTAAGTCGATGAAAGATGTAAAGCTGCTCCCTGGCAACTCTGTATACCACTTGGCCGCATTACCAGTCAAGGTGCGTTGAAAAAGTGTCAACCTAATCGAGTCATCAATAAGGGAGTTTGATGAGCACCACAAATGGAATGTGGTTACGTGGTCGCTTGGGTCTTCACCGCCCTTCCCCTCGAACTTTGGAATGAACGAAGGGAGTTTGGTTGGGACCGAAGGCCGGGCCGGATTGTATTTGATTGGATCGTTTGTTAATTTCATGAGATCTGGCAAGTTCAACGTTGCCAAAAAGGGAAGCCTAGGAGGACCTTAGGGATTCCACCCATACTGGGTCGAGTTCCCAATGTTCTAAAAAGATTGGACTAGATTTTGGAAGGCACCAGGCTACCCGAAGTAACCCGTAGAACCAGCTGAACCAAAAGGCAGACCTTGTGATCCAACAAAACTCAAAGTTTGACCAACTTCGGCCTTAAAACCTCCATAACCGGCGAAGCTCCCTCCTAAAGGATTATAAGGAGTCGAAAACCCCTGATAAGGATTCCAAGCAGAAGCTAAGGGAGGAATACTTCGAAACGAACTAACTATGGAGTACGGCCTATTCCCTTGTTGGCCAAAAAACAAATTCCCAGTTCCCCTGCCACTAACCACATGGTTATTCCAACCTTGAAAGGGATTACTGCTTTTTCCTGTAGCGAAAAAAGGCATAGATCCTATCATTGGGTTAGAATGTGGTATATGACCACTTCCAAAAGGAAAACCTTGAAATGAAGCTGATCCACCCATCATGGATGTGGAGGCACTAAATGGACCTGGCGGAATACCCTGTGAATGGGTACCAAATGGGAAGAATCCAGTACTAAAAGCATTGGCTTGGGAATTTCCACTCGTAGAAGGAATGGAGGTAGACCCAACTAAAGATGTGCTAGCAAAAGACCCAAATAAAGATGCAGAGGGGATGGAGATAGTTCCTCCCCCTTGTACTGATGTTGGAGTCTGCATAGTTGTAGCACTTGTGGTAGAAGCCATGCTTCCAGTAGTAGCCATCGATGGTAAGTGCGTAATATGACCTGGACTTGACGGTCTATGCGTCGGAGACCCAATGTATTGTAATACTTCTAGATAGCTAGAAGGTAAGGGAGAATTCGGAGCCGCTAACGACTCTTGAAATTCTTCTACTTCTATGTTATCTTCCAATTGAAAGAGAACTCGAGAAAGAACTGGAGTGTTCCTCTCTTGTTCCGCAGAAGTACCAGGCCTGTTTTTAACACTAATGTCCCTATGAGGAGGATCAATCCCCGATGCGTCAGCTGCAATGGGATGAAACCCACCGGTAGTATTACCTATGTGCCTTCTAGGAGAAGGCTCTAAACTTGGTGGTGAAAGACCACGAAGTCTTCGAGACCGTCTAGGTGATCAGTCAGCCACTTTGAATTTTTTATTAAGTTCTAGCTAAAGAATCAAGAAAAAATGAAAGCTAGGCCAACTAAGAGCACAGAGCACACACTAAAAAGTCCCTAAAATATATCAGCCAGTCAAACAACCTTTGAGTATTTCCGCTCTGGTGATGAGGACCAGACACCAAAATACAAGAAAGTGAAGTAAAGAGGCCTTCCGAAGATAGTCTGGGACAATGACGGCCCAGTCCTACCAGCGAAGGTAACAGAGGAAGTTACGCTGACCTCCTAACAACAGCCTACGCCAGTGCAAGCCCCCAAGCTTCGCAAGGGTGCCCTCCAGTAGTACCGTTGAGAGTGATACAACGTTGACCTCAGGTGTCATGGGATTCCCCTCCACAGCCACCTATGTAGATCCCTAGGAGTAGCAACTAAGGTTACCAATTCGTATCAGAAGCCAGGCAGAACAGTCTTGAGGTTAGATCCGACAAGTAGGAGAGGGGGTATCTCTCTTCCTTATCTCAAAACCCTCATGCTTAACTCCCAGATCCGGAGCTTTCCTGGTCTCCCTAACACTATTGGATTTTCACTCACTATTCAGACTCCTATGTTTGACAGTTTAAATGGCCTTGGAGATTTTTCTCTCCACTTGCCTAATCCAAGGCCCTAAAATATCCTAAAGCTTGCTGGTGTGTCTAACTTAACAATTATGAAAATTTCTAGTATATTTTAATTAGCACTTGTTTTTAAATGGGCTGTTCTTAAGTCAAGGGATAAGCGGAAATGAAACTTGTGGTGTTTTGATGCAAAAGAAATTAATAAAGACCAAACTATCTGCAAATGCACTCTGTTTTGTTCTTCGATGAAGCCAGGCGGAACAGTCTTGAGGTTAGATCCGACAAGTAGGAGGGGGTATCTCTCTTCCTTATCTTCAAAAACCCTCATGCTTAGCTCCCAGATCCGGAGCTTTCCCGGTCTCCCTAACACTATTGGATTTTCACTCACTATTCAGACTCCTATGTTTGACAGTTTAAATGCCCTTGGAGAGTTTTCTCTCCGCTCGCCTAATCCGAGGCCCTAAAATATCCTAAAGCTTGTTGGTGTGTATAACTTGACAATTATGAAAAGTTCTAGTATATTTTATTAGCGCTTGCTTTTAAATGGGTTGTTCTTAAGTCAAGGGATAAGCGGAAATGAAACTTGTGGTGTTTTGACGCAAAAGAAATTAATAAAAACCAAACAATATGCAAATGCACTCATTTTGTTCTTCGATGAAAGAAATTTCTACTAGGTTCAGAGGAACTTCAAAGAAAGCAAAAAAAAAATCTTTTCTTTTCTTTTACTCAAGCTTCACACTCACAAAAGTTAACAAAACTATGGATGTCCTAAAAAGATGTGCAAATTTATCCTAATGCAATGAGTACATGCTAATGCAATACTTAAGCCTACTCTAAATCAAGAAATGAAAGTAACTTGTTTATCAATATGATTTGCCACTTCAAATTTTTAGATGGAATATGAGTTGCTAATGCTCATTTTCGTCTCTACACTAAAAGCAAGTTTCAAGACAAACAAAAATGCACTTTCATTCACTAAAAGAAACTAAATAAAAACAAAGTTCAAGAAAGCAAAACTAAGTTTTTCAAGAAGTTTTCTTCAAAACCAAAAACAAAAACGTGTTTTCAAAATTGCTCTCAACAAGACTGAAACTTTATGATCGAAAAATTGGCAACGAAACACTTTTCAAGCTGACAACACAAAATGGATGAAAACTCAACAAAAAAATGTGTTTCAAGATGCTCTTAACAATCAAAAGTAGCAATAAGAGCTTGGCAACAAAGACCAAAAGATCAAAAAGACAATTTTCAAGGAAGTGTCAATCAACAACTTTCGAAAAGCAAGAAAAGTAGATGGTCACAAAAATGTAGTTTCGACAAGCAAACAAAAAGGTCACCAAAACAATATTTGACACAAAGATTGAGATCAATCTTCCTGCCCTAAGGAATCAGAACAACCAAGATTCCCAGCGAGAAATATTGGATGTTTAAACAAAAACAATGACACTTGCAAAAACAAATAGACCAACAGTTTCCATAATCAGAGAGAATTTGAAATTAGATACTTGCTGTAAAACTAAAGAGTGACACAGAAAAGTAACTGTTCAGGACTGAATCAAACTAGTAGACAGACCTTCAGAAACAAAAAGATTTGAAAAATCTTTGAAAATTACAAGAATACGCGATTATGTTAGTGCACAGCTGCGTGTATATGCAACTCAGCCTAAGGAAACATGTGTATACGCAGGTTTACTTAAGGAAACATGCGTATATACGCTTCTGTAAAATGGAAAAATAGCGTATATAAAATATTTCAAGAAAAAACAAAAAACAGTCTGAAGAAATTGATCAAACTTACAATTCAAGTTCCTATAGGAATATACTACACAGTAACAGCAAGCAAACAGACAACTAAGCCCTGATTGGCTTGAATAAACCCAAAATAGGAACAACAATACTGTTGTCCCCAGTAGAGTCACCAATTCTGTTAAGGGATAAATTCCCCTAGGGTCTTGGGTTGATACGCTAGCAGATCAAAGGTTATTTACAGAGAGAAACACACATTCCATACAGCCATGATGCTAATATAAACAAACTATATGAAAAAGGGGTGCACCTGGGGGTCCTTCGTTTGAGAAGATCCAGTTAGGGTCCAAACCCTCTTGGAGTTCCTTTTAGTCCTTCAACCTACAAAATAAACAATTCCAGAAAGTGCGGCAGTATATTGACCAAGCATCATAAAGAAATCATCTTCATAACATAAGGAAAGGTAGTTAGTTATACAATTAAAAACAACCATTCACATATAAATTATAACATTGACATCATGAACATGAAGAAGATTTATATCAGGAACAAGACAAGTGTTTCTTTTATTATAAATAACTAAAGTACAGAAAGGAATGATTTCACCTTATTCGTCCTTTTGCAGGCTCCAAGTGGAACCATCCTCCGGATTCGTCCAGTCTCAAGCCTTCAACAAACTCCTTCCATGACTTACTCCATGATCTCTCAAGTTGTAGAAAGACATCATCACACAAGGAAACAAGGGTTTCCTGTAAATGGGGGAAGTGCTAGAAGCAAAAGGATCTTCAGAACTGATCGAGGAAAATCTCAATAGAGTGATCTTTCTCTCTATTCTCTCCTCCTTTAGGCCTTCCCATTGAAGCCTTTTTATACTTCTCCCAAAGTAGTTTTTTAGTTGGGAATTCGTTGGGAAAAATTGGGCCACGGGCACTAATAGGTAATCAGCAGGCAAAACTCGCGATCTCCGCCCGAAATTAAGGAGTTTTAATTTTTTTAAGTGTTTTAAGATATATACAAGGGTTGGGTATACACAGACCCACGTACACACGCGCTTAGCTCAGGGCAATGTTGCATATAGGGAGTAAAACACTATTTTTTGAATATTTGGACCAGGTCTGGAAGGAGGGGTTGCCCTAGGCCATGAGTGCAGCATCACAAACATCAAGAGTGAGGTTTGGAGCTATAACACCAGGGCTTTCTTTGATTTGGATTTTACGAATTCCAGACCAAACTCTTGCAAAATTGCTACCCATTTCGAATATTTTCCCCCAAGCAACTGTCGTGACAAGATGTAAGTCATGGGGTTGCAATCTGACAAAACGGTAGTTTTTCGAAAGAGGACATAGTGTCAAAATCTTTGTACTGCTTGAACAGCTGTGAGAGCCATGTTTTAAACATAGGAGTAATTGCTTTCTATATCATTTAAGTTTAGACTTAAATAATAGACAGGATGTTCTATTCCATTGTCTTCTTGAACTAAAACCATTGCGATGGTTGTATCTGTTGTAGCCAGATACAGGTTAAAGTCCTTTTGATAGTCAGGAGCATACATTAATGATGCTTTTATTAGGGATTCTTTTAGAGCATCAAAGGAAGCTTGCGCAACCTGATCCCAGTTGAAGGGTGCTTCTTTTTTCAACAGATGCATATAACCTTTAGCAAGTTCAGCGTAATTTGGAATGAACCTCCTTAGAAAGTTTGCTTTCCCTTGGAGTTTCTGAATCTGAAGTAAATTTGAAGGTGGAGGCAGATTGATGATTGCCTGAACATTACACGGGTCGAGGCAAATCCCGTCCTTCGAAACTACAAAGCCAAGTAAACGACCAGAACCGACAAAAAACACACACTTGTGTGGATTGACTCATTTCTTGTAGTGTTGGCAACATAGAAATATTGCTCTCAAATGCCGTGGATGATCGGTCCGCTTTCGCGAATGAGTCGGAAGATTGTCGAGGTATGGTTGAACAATGTTCTTGATGTCATGGAAGGCATAATTCATTGCCCTCTGAAAGGTTGCCCCTGCGTTCTTTAAACCAGAAGGTAGCTTTCCGTATGTGAATGCGCCCCACGGACAAATAAATGCAGTCTTTGACTGGTCCTGTGGGCAGATATTTATTTGATTATACCTGGAAAATCCATCCATAAATGAAAAGATTTCGCATCCGGTTCATTCATCAATTATCTGGTCGATAAAGGGTGTATGGTAGTTGTCCTTTGGACAAGCTTGATTTACATCCCTATAATAAACGCATAATCTAATCATTCCTTGCTTTTTCATCATAGGAACAATGTTCGATATGCAATCGGTTAGAGGAACCGGGTAAATGAAACTAGCATGGAGAAGTTTTCAACTTCTGCCTTGATGGCAGCAGCTTTCTTCGGGTGCAGCTACTGAAGCCATTGTCGTACTGGTTTGACATCTGGATACATCTTAATTTCATGTTCAACTATGCTCGAGTCAATGCCTAGCATTTCTTCCTATGACCATGCAAATACATCTCTTAATTCGCAAAAGAGAGCGTAATATACTTCCAATTCCAAAGAAGAACAAGTTTTGCCGACATGAATATTCTCTACAACATCTGGTTTGGTTGAGATATTTATGGCGATAGTTTCTTCAATATTAGACAGGTTTCGCTCGGAATCCACCGTATTTACAGTATTTGATAGAAAATCAAAAACTGAAGGATGATTAAGGTCGCTGGAGCAATCTTCGTTGAAATCCGAAAGATGGGTAATATTCCCATGGCACCCCCTCTATCATCATTGACTGAACAATTCCTTCGTCTGTAGAATGTACATGCGACCAAGGATCTGAAGAGGTACCATATTCCTTAGACCTATCTATCCAAACGCTCGATAAGCGTTGATTTGGGTTTGCCTCCCATGTTGAAAACATTGATTGCTACAATATTTCTATTGGGCTTGGAGGCAATACCTAGTGATGATCCATGCTAACATCGTGTTCAGAAATCTTCTGAATAGAAGATACCATATTGCAGGTTCCCACTATGTCCACTTCTGCCAGATTGTTTGGAGGTGGTAGGGCAAAAGTAACCATCAATGTAGGGTCTTTTAGTAGGCCTACTCCGATATTTTGAAGCAACTGAGATCTTCCATGGATCATCGAAATGCTTCCCGTAACTTGTGAACTATTGGGGAGAAATGTTTGTTGGTCGACGATTGTAATTCCTCCTTGGAAAGGAAATGCAATCTTTCTGAAGTATGTCGACACAACAGCAGCCATGGCATAAATCCAAGGCCCTCCCAGTAGGATGTTGTAATCAAGGTTTCCATGGATAACTTCAACATCAATTTCTATTGTTTTTCCCCCCAGTTCGACTTGCAAGTTACTTAAAATCCTGTATCGAGTGTATGTTCGTCCATCAAATGCTTTTAATGTCATTGACGATCACAACAAGGGTGGTGAGGCTAAATTTTTCCAGCAACTCATTGACATAATACATGTAGATGCCCCCTCATCAATAATTGTTTGATGAATAGTTTTGTTGAGGGCTTTCACTTGAATGAGGAAAGCGAGCTGAGCTGGTAACTGAGGGTCATATCCTTTATGATTAAAGGCCACAATATTGGAATCCGCTAGGTCAATCCCACCTATTGCTGATAATAGAGCCTGCTTCTGGGAGGGGCAATTTTGCAGTACCTCAAGTGTTGACATAGCAGACGACAATAGGGCCAGGTCCTCTACTATATTATAATTCTGTGCTACTCTGGCACAAGGATTAAATGTCAATTTGTGTACTACTCCCTTTGGCTGTTTTATTGTTAGCTCAAGAATGATGGGTGGCACAACTTTTGTCGAAGTTGTTGTCGAACTACTAGGTTGATCAGTAGCCTTGTTGTTCGATAGCTGTGGATTTTCGTAATCTTTACTCCTTGTCGATATCAAAGCATCATTTTGTTGTTTTGAAATGGACAACATAAGCACCTGGGTTGGGGATGCATTGTCACTAGCAACCAGATTGGTTCTTGGGTTTGGAAACGGATCAATCAATACTGCTGAGGTTTTTGAGTTTTTGAAGAACTTCTTAATCTCAGCTTTATGTGGACAATCTTTCCTCCAATGATCCTCATCGCATATCTGACACCCGGAAGGGGGTTTCCTTTGCCCAAAAGGGTTTGCAGAAGATTTTTTCAGGAGATGGCTCATCCTATTTCTTCTTTTTCCCTTTCTTTTTCTTCTTGCCCCCTGGTTGCTTCGGTTCTTTTCCCTTGTCGGTCGACATAGCATTAACCTCCGAGGTAAGAAGTTCTTCTTTTGCATTTTGACCGGAAACCATGTGGGCTTTCTTAGATGTAGCCTTTGCAGTTTTCATGCTCATTGTACCTATCATGCCATCACTGGCATGAGAGTCTTTATTTGATTTAGGAGGAGGAGGAACAAAAAAATCTGGTCTAGGAGCATCAAGGATTTTGTCATAGAGCGTGCCAGGATGAGTATAGATCAAATCTAGATATTGCACACGAGAAATGACTTGCTCTTTAGTGACGACCCCTCCCTTTGCCACATCCTCTATAATAGATGGTAACAATGACTTAATAAACCATTCAGCTAGTAGTTAATCAGGAAAGTATGTTTTCACCATTCGACGACGATGCCGCCATTCATGAATATGATCAGATATGTGAGTGGTTGTCATCTGCTTAAAATTGGTAAGAAGCTCCGTTCCTATTTCATACCTTATGGGTAATTGAAAATGGGTTAAAA
Source organism: Pinus taeda (assembly GCA_000404065.3). NCBI lineage: Eukaryota > Viridiplantae > Streptophyta > Pinopsida > Pinales > Pinaceae > Pinus > Pinus taeda. The sequence continues at coordinate 5,219 of APFE031649620.1, read as the reverse complement.
CAGTGGCGGTAAGGGCACTGAAGTTATCGAATGAAGCTCTAAGCAATTCAATGTACCATTTTGTTGCCGGACCAATTAACGTTCACTGAAAAAGGCGATGCCTAATCGAATCATCATTGAGAGTGTTGGACGAGCACCACAGATGAAAGGTCATCACATGATTCGATGAATATTCTCCCGGATTTCCATTGAATTTAGGAATATCTAACAAAATTTTATGAGGAATCGCCGGCCACCAAGGGCCATAAGCAATTGGATCATTTGTTAGCCGATTAAAATCTAGTAACTCTAAGGTTGCTACAAAGGGAAACTGTTGATTAAGGTTCGGTGAAGCATACCCAGGATAAGATGGGATTGCCTGAGTAGTGGGTCTTTGCATACCAACATAATGTATTTTATGCTGATAACTTTGGTAAAGTTGATGAGCATAACCATTATGATATGATTGATGTTGACCGTTTTGAATATACAGCTGCTTGTTACCCACAAAGCTTTGTTACTCAGGTCCTTGGTAAGCTTGTTGGAATTACGGTTATTGATATTGCACCAGCCATGGTTGTGAAACCATTTGCTATTGTCGAATACTAGCTGTTTGACCAAGATGAGGGGTAATAGTACCTGTTTGAGCCTAGTTCGCTCCAGTTAAGGAGCCACTAATCGGTGATTGTGGTCGTGTTGTGGAGACAAGAAGTTGTTGTATTACGACCTGAGAAACTTGAGGTTGGCATACAACAGGAAACGCTTGTACTTGTGACACTGTAAAAATAGCCGGTGTAGTGGGGATATTCGACACAGGTAGACTTGGTTGCATTGAGTATACAACTCTTGGTTGTTGAGGCAGTATTGGCACCCAACCACTGGATGTAATTCCAGCATGACCCGAATTCTTTTGTGAACTCTCATATGGTTGTTCTCCTGAAGGGAACAATGAAAGGGCATATTGCCCCCCATATGGCGGTAATCCAATGTTCAAAGGTAAGATTGGCCTATGGAAACTGGACTACCCAAATTGATACTATTGTGAAGGATCAATTTGTTGAGACTCAACATAAGAGATTCCAGATATTATTCTGGATGAACAAACGTGAACATACCATATTGTCGAAACAGTCCCTGGGTGGACTCCATCTAGCGGTTGAGAGCTAGCTGGGACAGATGGTACACCAGTGAACATTGTTAGAGTAGCAGCAGGAGGTTTTGCTACTGCTCCATCAGATGACACAATCCTAGATGTCGACGGTTGTTCAGACATATCAAGTCTATCCAAAAGATTTCCTAGCGATTCTATAGGAACTTGTGATGAAGGGAGACTAACTTCTGACGAATAAGGATATAGGGTGATCCTAGTTCCAAAATGCAATGGAGTACTAGATGGAAGATCCTCCACAATCTCTTCTATAGCAATCAATCCAGGTGGGAGAGGTAGACTGTCAGGTTCGTAAAATATCTCTGGTGCCGAAGAAAGTATAAACTCTGCAGCAATAGAATATGGAGGGGTAACACCTTCCGAATCACCTATAGATGGAGCCGGTTCAGGAATAGAAGTGTTTACCGTTGCACTAGGATTAGTTCTAATGTCCTCTTGTAACTGCGGAGCTTCTTTTGTAAAGGCAGGGATACCCTAAATGGTTGGAGTAACTGGAGATTCTAAGGATGTTGGAACACTAGTTCCAAGCAAACCAGGGGACTTTGACCCAATTAAACGAGTTCGCTTGGTCCGGAATAGTTTCGTTTCCATAGTCAAATACGGTTGACTTGTTAGTCTCCGTCAACGATGAGGATTCCATTGACTTTCTTCCACGATTAAAGATTACTTGATCAACTCAAAATAAAAGTGGAAAATGTGATTCTGAATTAAATGAATTTTAGACGCTTTGACACAACTTGCTTTTTCAATTTTTAGAGTCGAGAAAGAGCTAAATATGACTCTATTCACCTTCGATTTTTAATGAGCCTGAAGTGACAAGTGCTCAGATGGACCTTTTCCTTTAAGGAGTTTGAAAAGGAACAAAAGATACTACTCTGGAAATCTAGACAGAGGGATTACCAAACCAATCGCAAAACTGCAGAATACTTTTTACGGTACGACAGTTAATCTTCCCGAATGTTGTGTTCAGTGCATTGCGATCGATAGGGCGACAGACACGCCTTCCTAAGGATAAAGGATTTACCCTATTGTGGTCTCCCAATATATACTCGACGGTACGTGGGAGCACAAATCTGTACTGGCACTTGTCGTCTCAAGGAGGAGGAATCACCTAACCTACGATGAAAGTGATAGTTACCAGGCTTTATTATGCCAGATTACGTCTTTGGCCTAGACTTCTAAATGTTGTGCGTTAGGTTCCAAAGCTTTTTTATGTTCATTAAATTTATTTTATAGTTGATCTTTCTTAAGAAGTTTTCCCTTAAGGTTCGACGCGTGATGTAGATATACAATTCCTAAATATGCAATCTAAGATGATAAACAGTGGTTTACTCTTCTTTTTGCAATGAAAGTCCTAGATACGAAGGAAAGAGAAGCGAAATTCTTTCAACATAGAGTAGAGAGCACACACTAGATGCACTGTCCTAAACCAAAATCAACAAGCAGTCTAAATGCAGATGCACATGCATGTATTTGTTTTCTGCTTTCTTAATGTGTGAATGACAAAAAGAATGCTAAATACAAATCTGAATTATCTTTTCTCTCAAAGCAACAGTACTAACAATTTTCTCTTCAAAATACGAAAGGAAGACAAAGGCGACACTTTGCGATTTCAAATTCAAAAAACGAAAGGAAGACTAAGACAACACTTTGTGATTTGAAATTCAAAAAACGAAAGAAAGACTAAGATGACACTTTCAACTTCAATTTGAAAATTGCTTTCGACACTTGAAATACTTATCAATTCAAATCAAATACAAGAGTAACAGTGTAATCGACCATCAAAAAGAGTAGGATTCTTTTCTTTGAATGAAAATGACACTTGCGACACTTCCAAATCAAAAGACGACAGTTCAATTAAGCTACTTCTTTGTAAAGGAGAACTGTAAATGGCTAAAAATACATAAAAACATTTACAATTCTTTTTACAATGAAGGCTGAATAATGCAAAGGAGGGGAGTTTCAACAGTGGTATACTGATCACAGACAACAAAACTCCTGAATAAAGCTAAAGAGAGTGAAGAAAAACCAAAATCTAGAGGCAGAAATAGTCTTATCTGATCATCGCACCTGTAACATAGGGAAACAGGGATGCATATCACCACTACAAACGGGAGGTGCAATGCATCTAGATTGCCTAAAGGAGACAGTGCGATGGTCCAGGGATGAGACATTAACTTGGGTTTTGGTCATAGTTTGCAGCTTAGTTCATGGATTTAGGCTGAGCTAATGATAGTCAGTAAATACAAATCATAGGGGCTGATCTAATGAGGTTACTTGAGCCACCACCAGGGAAATTA